>VDFB02348787.1:0-21510 GCA_007258455.2 Sequoia sempervirens
GTCAAAAATGAACTTACAGAAAATGTTAAATTTGTGGGTTCCTGCCCCACGGTGGGCGCCATTTTAATGTGGTGTATAAAATATTGCATTAATTAAATAAAAATCCAACACATGTTAATAAGACATTAAATCTAAAAGCTGTAAAGAAACAGAATAACGCAAACCATAATCGCAGCTTCTCGAAACCATCTTATCCTCCTCTAACTTCACCGTTTTGTTGCTTCGAATGGCTCTCAGATCAGCAGATAGAGCTCAACAAAATGACAGCATGAAGAACGAGATAAAAATAAGAATGCATAATATGCAAAATGCAAAAGGTTAGGCTAAAACGAAAGATATTGTTGTGATATTAAAACTACTATTGTATGCAAATGTTGGTGAAAATATGGCTATGTAAATGAGTATACGAAGTGTGTGAACATGAATGATTATGCATATTGTAGGTGGATGATTAACCAAGGCTTGGATTTGCACGGGCTTTTATAGAGTTTTCGAATGAGTTTGATTGGCTGAATCGATCGACGGTCCGGATTAAGCTTGTTTCGAACGGACGGCGGGAGATTTTTGAAAGTAGAAGAGGAGAATGGAAGGTTTCCCATTTCTTCGAATTTCGTCATTGAGTTTCGAAGGGAAACTTCCATTTCGAAGGATGAGATTACCAGGGTAGCTGGGAGGATGCTTATGAGTTAGGAATTTGGGAAGTGGGGCAGAAATGGAAACCCACATAATTAAATAAATTATTTAATTGTTTTACAAAATCTCGAAGCTGGGTGAGTGGAAAATATTAAAATTAAAATGTTGAAAACTGGAGCTGGGGTGAAAAAATATTCCATTATTCAAATATTCAAAATATTTGAACTTTGAAAGTTGGGAGGTAATAATTAAATGTAAATGAAATTATAAAATTTGTTTACAATTTGAATCCAAAGCGAAAGATAGGGGCAGAAGAGATATTCTATTATTCCCAAACATATAAAAATATTTAAAATTCTAGGGGCAGATGATGAATTAAAATATATAAAATAAATTATAAAATTTGTTTTAATTTAATTAAAGGTGGGAATATTAGTAATTAATTTTGCATTAAAGGGTAGAAGGAATTTAGAGATGAAATTTGCGATATAAATAAATAATTAGATTTATTTATATGCGGATATGTTTGATAGATGAGATTAATTAAATGAAATCATATTTAATTAATTAGTAATCATGACCATTTTTAGACATATACAGAAATCAATAGGCTACTCAAAACCTTCATCATTCTTTTGTAATAATACCCCTTCCACTGTATGAAATGAAGCAAAGGTAAATAGATGCAAGGGATTTGTATAATTAGGATACTTGAGGACAGGTGCCTCCTTAATGGCACCCTTTATGGCTTGAAAACCCTTAGGAGGTTCTTCTATCCATCACACATTTTCTCCTTTCTTTAGCATTTTAGAAATGGGCCTAAAAATTTCAGCAAAGTTAGTAACAAATCTTCTCAAAAATTTAATTTTCCTGAAGGAGGATTGAATCCCCTTCACATTCCTAGGTTGTGTGATCTTATATATAGTTGCTACGTATTCAGGATCAATCCTGACCCCATCTTTTGAAACAATGTGCCCCAGTAGCTTACCTTCTTTGACTCCAAAAGCACATTTCTTGGGATTCTAAGAGATCCCATATTCCAAAGCTCTAATGAAAATCTTCTCTAAGTGAGAACAATGATCTTCCTCCTTGCTATGACCAGTCAAATCATCCTAATATATGGCAAGGAAAAGATCAATAAAATCTGCAAAGGCCACATCCATGACTCTTTGAAATGTTGCACCGGCATTAATCAGGTTGAATGGAATTCTTACATATACATAAGTACCCCATGGTGTAGTGAAGGTAGTTTTGTATTGTTTGGACTCTTTCACCATAACTTGATTATATCTTGAGAATCTATCCATCATTAAAAGTAGCTCACACCCTGTGACTTTTTGCAACATGGCATCCATATTAGGCAAAGGATAATTATCCTTTAAAGATGCCACATTAATATTTCTAAAATCTACACACATCCTAATATCACCATTTTTTTTTTTGAAAGGAACTAAATTTGAAACCCATGATGAATGCCTGATGAGTTTGATGATACCAGCATCTCTCAACTTTGTAAGCTCTTCTTGCATCTTTGGCTACAAAGTAGGATTTATTGGCCTTTTTTTGTGTAAAATTCTTTCCATCAAGCTTCAAAGGGATTTAATGTTGAAAAAGGTCCTCCTTGTAAGCCTTTAAGTCATCATATGACCCTGAAAACACATGCCTATATTTCCTTGATAGAGCAATTAATATAGTTCTCACATGGGGTTTCATCTTTTTTCCTATATAGACCTTTTTAGGAGAATTTTTTGTCCCTATATTTATCTCCTCTAAATCTTCCTTATGGGAAGATTCTTGCTTAACATTTGATTTTTCAAGGCCATAAAAGACCCTCTCTAGTGTGACCAATCCTTTGGGAATCTTATTTGACTTTAACTGAATTATCTCATTCCCAAATAATGTCTCTTTCCCATCAAATTCAACCACAAATGAGCCAAAGTCAATATCTTGGCTTTCATATAGGTCAATGCAGTGAAAGAATCTCAAAATGTCATTGTCATCGTCAAACACTTGCCAATTACAAATGTTGTCAGGTATTGCAATCCTAGTTTGTACTTCTATTCATGAGACACCATCAAAGGTAATATCATCTAATCTGATAGTAATATTAGCTAATAATTTTTCCCTGACATTTTTCCAATCTATGCCAAAGGCATCAAAGGCCTCAATAGTATCCCAAATTTCATTCTTGTATTTCCTAAGCCTTTTGTCTTTAGTAACAAATCTAGATCTAACTTTGGAAACTACCAACTCGGAATCCCTCAATACTTTCAACAACTTAATTCCATGTTTGGAAGCTAATTTCAACCCAAGAAAGAGAGCTTTTTACTCAGCAAAATTATTTGTACAAGAAAATTGTAAGGAGTACTTGAAGGTTTTACCTTGTGGAGAGATGAGAATAACCCCTGCACTCGAGCCTTCCCTTGAACATGCTCTATCAAAGTACATAGTCTAGAGAGAATCTTCTTGTGGTGTATCCAGGACCTCCTTGTCAATTAGTGGAGGCTTGACTTCTTCTTCTTCTTGTTTCAATTCTTCCACTCATAAATTTTCTAAGCTAGGGTCTACAAAGTTAATTATTGCATGCTCTTTAGGATCCTCGACATATTCAATCATGTGGTGGACCCTTGGTTCTCTTACAATCTTAACATTTTTTTGATCAATTGAAAAAATTGCAAATGATAGGTCACACTAAATATTCCCACCCATGGAAGCACTCTAGTGTCTTGAAAATAACATCCCATAGGTTGGTGGAATTTCTACCACTGTGATACTCATAAACAACTCCTTCTCGGGGAAAGCAGCTAATTTATATGGAACTTTATTTATTACCCCTATAACAGGCACTTCCCTTGAGTCCATGGCATAGCAGTTCACATACGTGCTATTAACCTTTAAGCACATTTCTTCCATGATTTTCCCTGGCATTACATTATTTGAAGCCCCTGAGTCTATCATGCAATTTCTAAGCAACTTACCATCAATTATCAAGATTAGGAAAAATGGATTGAATTGGCTTGGATTGGTAGTAATGGTGGTTCCCAAATATACTTCAGGATTTTCATTGATCACTGCTTTGACCTCAACATTATTCTCTTGAATCTTGCTTGAGTTAGGTTGATCAGCAACCATTTTATCTTTCCCAGTTGTAGCAATACTATTGATAAGAGCAACAGTCTTATCCTTATGCTCATTTATTCTCATCATTTCTATTAGTGGGATTGTGACCTTAACTTGACACAATACCTAGAATATGTCTATAGGGGAATAATTTGGTAACTTAGGGGGTATGAATTCTTTAGTAATTACCTTCTCACCTTGTCCTTGAGCCTTTTTAGCATTGGGTTTCACATCTTGTACCTTCTTAGCTTGAAGAGAAGCTTCACCATCAATTTTTTCCTTAGTGCCTTTCTTGGCCCAATTCTCATCTCTTTGACCTCCTTGGGTTTTGTCTCTTCTTTCTTGTTCTATGTCTTTGTTCCTTTATTTTCTGCATCATTTTCCTTGATAAAGATGCTACCCGAGCTACCATGATTACCATTTATAGTTCTATTTCTTAAATGATACTCATTCCTTTCCTTAGTAGCCAATGCAATTATGTACCTTTCAATCTCCTCATTTGAGGGTCTCCTCAAAGAAACATTATCTAATTCAAGAGTATAGATTGTGCATTCATTCTCTCCCTCTTCATCTGAGAATACTTTTTGATGATAAGAGTTCACCTCCTATCTATAAAAATCCACATGACTTATGTTAGGCTCATCATCTAAGGAGTATCTTCACAACCAAGATCTAATTTGGTCATGACCATGTTCATAGTGTCCTCTTGTTCATGAGAAGAATCATAAACTCCTTGATCCTCTAGTGATTCCTCTACTGATCTAGCAACAACACATTTTTGTGCAGAGTGAGGCATCTAACAAACTCCACACTAAGGAAAATCTTTGGTAACATTTGTGGAACGTTTTTTCAAAGGATCGGGTGTACCTTGGATATTCTTCTGATTATCGTTAACTAGCTTACCATTATGCTAGTTCATATGATATGTATAGTCCTATAATATTGGTGGCCTTTCATTTCTCTAGAATTGTGGCTTATCATTCTTGGCTACCTTTTGCAACAGACTAAGAACCTAATCTAATTTTTCATCAGGGGTTGTAGCTTTGACTATCTTTTCATTTTGATCTTTTGGGTTCTTCAAAGGTTTGGGATCATCCCTTCTTCCAACTTTACCTAATGCTCTTCTATTGTTTTCAATATTGACTTCCATTTTATAGGCTTCCCTCAAGTACTGTGGATTCTTGTCTCTAAGAAAATAATACAACTTTGAGTCATATGCATTGCAATATACAACTAGACATGCCTTTTCATTGGGTCTCAAGTAAGCAGGGACTTTATACATCACCTTCTGAAACCTTGCATTGAACTCTATTGCTAGATAATTATTTCATTTGTAATATTGTTAAAATCATTCAACCTAAACTGAGGATCAGTTTGGTCCTCATATTGTTCCCTTAAGATTCGATAGAAAGAGTCCTTGGATTCAATGCTTACTTCAGGAAAGCTCTTATACTGGTCCTTGGCATCCTCTATAAAAGACTGCATAAAATATTTCATGGCAACATCGTCATCCCATAATTCAAAATCCTCCAAAAATATTTGGAAAGCTTTTAAATGGTCTTCACCACTAAGAGCATTATTGCCAGTGAACTTACGTAAATTCTTCCTCGCATTATCTAGGAATGGATTTGGATATCCAAGAATGTTCTCAAAACATAATTGTCTATACCTATCAGTGTGCAACAATCTCCTCCCACTAGGTCCTTCTTCCTCATCTTGGTTATCATGATCCTTCCTTCTATCATTATTATTTTCAGACCTTCTATGTTGGAAATCATGTTGATCATCGAAATGAACTATTCTAGCCTTGTCTTCGGGCTATGAGGATGAGCTAGAAGGATTTCCACTAGATGATGTTTTTTGATTTGTATGACTTGAGGATGATGTGTGAGCTTGGGGGCTATAGGTTTCAGGGACAAAACCTCTTATGGTGGACTCCAAGAAACCAAGTTCCCTTTTCATCTCGGTGTTTACAACCATTAATTCCATCTCTTTCATTCTTTTCTCCAACTCTTCATTTTCCCTTATCAGCCTTTTGACTAATGGGATAGACTCATTTTGCAATATTTCCTTCTTAGAAGAACCTCCCTCATTTATTTTTAGTCCCTCCATGGGTCTCTTTCCTTTATCATCATTTTGGGGAGCATGATTTGTATTTTTTAGGAGGAGGGCTAATTGGGATAGAAGTCTTTTTAGCAGTGTTGGTTTGTGGATTTTCAACAACATTATCAATAAAGGGAACTACATGAATCTTTGCAACAATCTCTCGCAAAACAAGACCAATTGTTCATACAATTTTAGCTACTAATTTTTTCAATTATTCCATTTCATCAACCTTTCTCCTTAGCATATCCCTCTGTATTATGGATTCCCTTATTCTTTTCTCTTTCTCTTCATCCCTCTTTTTTCTATTCTCATTGCATCTTGAGCCTCTTTCTCTAAGTTGTTGCATATCATTAATAACTTCTTCTTCCTCTAGTAAAGTAGAATCACCATCAGATGCTACTATAGTCTCAGCTTGATTAGGAGAAGCATTATGGTAATATTCATTGTCTATAGTCAATAGGTCTAGAGGAATGGAAGTATAAGGATGGGAATTTAGGGTCAAATGTCCTTCAGCTCTAGCATGTCTAGTACTAGCATTATCTCTTTGTATTCTATCTCTTTCCCTCCTTTCCATGGCTCATAAACCTGGGTCTAAGGGTTGCTCGTTTACAATAGACTTCATGAAAACCTCTCCCCTCTCAGTATAAGTGTTATCACTAAAATCTAGAAAATTCCTTTCACATTATGAACTAGAGATAGAATGAATATCATGTTCAGGGACCAGATGAGGAGTAGACTTACATTTTTCAATGTCCTTTGCTTTCACCCATTTCCCACGTATGTTCATTTTCTTGGGTAATTCACCTTCTAGCTTCTACTCTGGATGCTTCTTCATATGGCCTCATGTTCCTCACATTTTTACTTGGATCTTCTTCACGTTCGTCAACTTTTTTGATTTCTTTATATTCTTCTTCTTTGCTTCTATGATATCTTTAAACACTGACTTGCACTGGTGCAAAAACTTCAGAGTTGCCACCCAAATTCCTTGGGACCAATTCATAGCAATTTTGTTGCACTTTATGCAAATTTCACCAGATCCTTGGAAAATCAAATGAACTTTGACACATGCAACATGATTTTGAATGAAATTTGAACACAAGCTTTTCAAAACAAAAGGGTGGGAAACATAACATGAACCTTGGTAGGAAACACAACAAAGGATTGAGCAATATTTAGAAGACACTTCAAATTGACCAACTCTATAAGTAAATATCACCATATAGTATAATGATCTTTGATAAGGCATTCTGGAGAACCAATAATTGTAAAAGTGCCTTTACAATAGAGTCTCCTCACCATTTTGTTGGTTTTCAAAACCAATTCTGATCCACCCAGTATAGGCTTTTGCAGGACTCAATTCTCGGGCCTGCCTGGTCTTGGGCAGACAGGCATTCCTGCTTACAGGGCTTCACCCAAGACGGGAGGTGAACCACTGTGTCTTTTCTGCAAGCTTCTAAATGGGCAGAGGCAGGTGTGCCTGCATTCAGAGGAAGCTGGAGGTGTGAGAATCCTCCTTCAAACAGAATAGAAATTTCCTTGGGACTGCATCTAGAAGGACTGTGAAACTTTAACAAATTAAAAGATCCATTTAAGGACACAGGCTGCCCAGAGTGGGCAGGAACTGAGGATTCAGGCATGGGCAGGAGAACCAGGGGTGGAGCTGGACTCAGGACAGAACTAGGACAGTGGGACTTTGGGGCATTTCAGGATCCCTAGTTGCTCACCATACATGAATTAACAATTTGATCTAAACATTTTAACCGACTCTTTGAACTAGAGCTAAAATCAAAGAATACATCAAAGTATAATAATGATGAAGATTAATGAAATGATCTTTGATCATAGTTTTCATTAATAATTTAGGTACAAAGTAAAATTGGAGAGACTACAGACTTTAAAAACTTGCATTATCATTTAGCTATGCTCAAGAACCATACATTTGACAAAATTTACTAACTAGAATCAAAGCATAAAATAAGGACTTATAACATATTCACTCTTTGTTCTTCAATTGTACAATTTGATTCTAGAATTCATCGAGAGACTTGCACTAATGGCCATGAATTCCATTTTATGGAAACAAGGAAGCAAAACAAGCTTCAGGCCAAGAGTACACATGTAACATCCTAATTGGATCGGTACAAGACACATTCCCATTGTAGTTATAATTACATTTTCTAATGGAGGGAATACATATGAGACAAAGATCGTTTGTCTTTGTAGCGAGAAGAAACCTGCCCTTCAAAAGGCACATGTTGAAAAGAATAATCTTCTAGTTGTTGTCACTCATTTGTTACATTAGAAAAAATGACAAAATGACAAAGCCAAAAAAAGTGAGTCAGCATCCCCATTAGCACTCATATCATTAGAAATTAGCATGCATCTGTAATACTTTGCTATCAAGAAACATATATTTCTTACACATTATTTTTTAAAGTCTAGACATGTGTTATACTTGACCAATCATATAGGTTTCCCTTTTTGTACTTACAGGCCCAATTGACCAATAAATATTCTCTTCCATTGTTCATATTCAACATCAAATGGCCAATTGAAATCAATGATTTCATCCTTCTTCCTATATAGAGAATACTTTGTCATTACTAAATTGAATTCCTTATCAAAATCCTCCAAAAAGTTGATGATAAAAGAAAATTTCTCGAAAGTGTTGTTCAAAATATTAATATCCAAATTTTCACAAATAAGCTTTGCTAAGAGGCAATGGTGTTTTCCATCTAGTTCTTCAACATCTGGGGGTTTCCATGTCATAGGGTGTTGAATGTAAAAACAATGAAAAAAATCTTCCCTGGAAGTCATAGATAGTTTCAATTCCCCTTATTTTGTAAATTTCGGTCAGATATGCCCTTGAAACCCTTGTTATTGGGCATGGCCCAATAAATCCAGTTTGGGAACCTTGGTGTCTATCTTTCTTCTTATTTGGAATTGGCCCCAACTTCCATGAGCTTCAACTTCTTAGCTCTAGGAATTCATTTATCAAGGAGTGGGGTGGCCAAATCCTTATCCCTCTGAGATAACCTTATTGCTCTCAACATCAATGAGTAATTGGAATGAATGCTATTACATTTACTTTGAATATTTCTATTCAAGTGCTTCAAGACAGTATGAAAAATCCTTGAAATGTTCTCATACATTGTATCTTCCATCTACTCAAGCAATCTCTTATACACTTCAATTTATGTGAGGAGTTATGCCCTTGTAGGATCACCTGATGAGATAGTACCTGATGTGCTTGGCCTCTCAATTGTGAGTGGCTCCTACCCCAAATTATATGGCACTATTACCAAAGATTGATTCGGTGAGGGGGATTGAGAATGTGCAGCTGAAGAAGTCAATGGTGCATGAATTGAACTAGCTTCACCTTGCTTTCTTAATACTTCTACCTACTACTTATACAATGCTACCTCAGTTTCTAACATGACCACCTTTTGTTGACTCTTATCATATTCACCTATAAGATTATTATACTTGTTCCTATAATCATCTCTTTCAAGAGTGAGGTCTTCCATTATTTCCTTAGTAAATATTGCAACATTCACAACCATATCAGCTGCCTCTAGCATTGTGGCGTCAATAACTCTCTTTATCATCAAATGTCCACTAAAATATGATGGTTCAGCCACTACCGGCTTCCAGGATCCTAGAGATAATCACCAAATTGCTAATGAATCCCATTCTTCACTAAATGTTGATCCTCGAAGTGTCATCTCTACTTCTTCAGTTTGTAGCAAGGACCTTTCAGACCTCCTTATAGCATCAAGCACTATAGCATCAGCAATATCCCATTCAGGTAACAACAATAAACCACTCTTCTTCACAAGCTCTCTACCCTCTCTAGTAGTCACATTTTGGAACTCAGCCCTCATAGCCTTCCTTACATTTTCCTGAATGATAGCTTCAGGGAGTTCTAGATGTAAGATCCTCATAGTAGCAACCTTCTCTGGATATTCTGGAGCTTTGGATCTCCATATAAAATCTTCAAATGCACTTGTTTCAACAAAGGAGTCATCCTCCATAAATGCTTGAAAGCCTCAATCTTCAAATCATCTGCACTATTTAGACCTCTAAGGTCAACCTTTCCTAGTCTAAGGTTATGCTCCCTTGAGCTTGAATCAAATTCCCTTATGGGAGAGGTAATTCCTTGTTCTATCTCCTCAGAAGTGACAAGGATATCATCACCCTCTTTATCAGAATAATCTACTACTCCTCTTGCCTCAGTCTTTTTCCTTTTAAGGGTGGTTGCTCCAATGGAGTAGGACTTCATGGAGGTGATTCAACATCAATCACAATGGTAGGGACTCATTTTGGAGATGATGGAATTTATCTTTCAGGAGAATTTTCCCTCATTTCCTCAAAAGTGGTAAGGGATGGCAATGTTTACTCCTTGTCTATTGTCTTCTTCTTCCTAGAGTAAATTCTTAGTTGCTTGGGTGGTTGATAAGTAGGCCTCTCTTCCAGTACCACAGTAGTTTCTTCTTCAGTTGCCACTACTTTTCCTTTATCCATGACCACTTTTTCTCTTCTCATTATACCCACTATATCCTCAAAATTATTCAAAACATGCACGATCCTATCAAATGTACTATGTATATTAGTCATAGGGTCATAATTAGGATCTCTCCTTTGAGCCCTCTCCATCATCTTATTGAAAGAAAGTTATTTAGACTTCCTCTCATCTTGTTCTAGGAAGTCAAAAATGTTCCTAATTACATCCTCTGGGTAGTAAAATTATGCACAAAAGTACCAAGCCTTTTCTCTACCCTCAATGCATTAATAAAACCTTCTGGATCATGATTCCTTGGGCACATATGATCCAATTTGTATGATGCTAGTAGATGTAACAATTATTTCCATGCTCCCTTTACTATAACAAAGTCAGCAAACACAGTCCATTCTGAGAAAAATGAGCCCTTCATTGTTGTATTAGGTAGGTGTGCTACTTGGGAGGATCCCAATTTCCTCATGACTTCAAGAAACCCAATCCTCAATGGCACATCTCTTTGCAAGAAAAATGGGTCTATGTTAGTGCCATAAAATCTAAAGATTTTTGTATATGGGTATAATATTAAATCTCCCCAATTATGGCCCAAATTCAAATCAGTTCTCTTCTCCATAGGCCTCAAGAACTCATAGATTTCCTTGGGAATCCTTGGTGGGTCATAAACCAGATATCTTCTCAATTTTGATGTGAAAGCATTTTGGAACACCACATAGTTATATTTCTAGTCATCCTTATCAATAATTTGAGTCCAACATTGGACAAGAAAGTCAATACCATCCTCCTTTCTCAATGTCATATCCCTTTCAAAATTATTTTCCCCTTTAAATAAAAACATATGCATCAATAGGGAATACCACTAGAATTTAACCCAATTCTTTCCTCCTTTCAATTCAACCAGGCCTTGATGGATATTCTCTGCCAAATATGTGACGTAGTCATAGACAATGTTGAAGGCTAGATGTTGTATATGTGTTGACAAGTAACTATATTCCTTTTGCAATCTGTCAAGTGGGGAGAAAATGATAATTTGGTAGAAGGAATATACAGTCTTCTTGAAGTAACTTGTAAAATACCTCATTGGGAAAGGTTCTAACTTATTTTTACCAATCCTTATTTGCTTTCTATTTTTTCTAGTGCCAATGCTACCAGTATGTGAAGGTAACATTCTCATCCTGATCAACACTTTGGTGTTCTCATAGTGATTTCTAATGACATCTATATCAGTGTTCCATTCCTACAATTGGAAAATTCCTACAATATCTTCACTGGATTTAACCCTCAACCTTTATATCAACATCGATGTCTGTTGAATACCCCTTTAAATGAGTCCATACCTCAAAGCCGATGTAAATTCAAAAATCAATATCCGCGCCATTTAGAACCACTTCGTTTCCATATCCCGATCTCAAAGAGTTTTGCACAAAGAGGAATCCCAAGATTTCTATTCCCAAACCAATATTGAAATAACTGCCCAACTTGGAGATCTAGTCATGTCCAAAAATGTTACTATATAAAATGAATTGATGGATGCAAAAAAATTGAGAAAATGAACATTACCCCATCCACTTTCGGAGCAGATTGGGGATGATGGAAGGCTACAAAACTTGGAGGCCAGTTCTCAAAGAGTTACAAGGTATCCCCCAATTCTGCTGATTTGAAGTGTGTTTCGCTTGTCCTTTGTCCCTGGCATTCCAAAGGGAGAGGAGAGGAAGAGGAGAAGAAGGAGAGGAGTATATGATATTGTCGCGAGCTATGCATGTTTTGAGAGTCAGATATAATTTATGGTACTGGAACAAAGTCTCGACGTTTTCCGGTACGCTTCCATCGACGGTGTTTGGAAGGAATGAAGAAGTTGCCTAAGTTTCATTTCTCATTGGTTCAACATTGGTTGGTGATTGAATATGAAATATCTGCATCCATCTTGATCCGGGTATCGCGCATAAATATTCGCGATAAGGAATTCGTGGTTTTGGAAACATGTTGATTGAGATAGCGAAGTTGCTGGGGTACTCGATATAGGTTTCAACATGTTTTTTTGATCCGATTGAGCTATCCTAATGACAAAAATTTTGTGTTCCTTTGGTCAACAAGGTTTATCTTTTGTGTGTTCCTCTTTAGGTCTAGGCCAACCTAACATTTCGATAACACATTTTTTTATGTGTGTCAAAAGGAATTTTGTATTAAGCCAACAAGACTTTTGTATTTTGAGTGTTCCCTCAATTAGGTTGACCTAATTGATAAAGGAAGATATTCCTATGTATATATTTATGATGGTCAAGGCAATGGAAGTGTGGAAGGGAGATATGCAAGTAATGAAGCAAGTATAATAGTGCAAAGTTACTAACAATAATCATACATCAGCAACTAGAGCAGATGTTTGATATATTCAAAGCATAATAGGAATTGCTTTCAGCACTTTGTATGTGCACTTCTTTAGTTCATTCTAGTAGTGTGCCACATCCTTTGTATTTTGGCAATAAGCCACATTTTGTATTTAGTCTATGAGCCTTTTTAAAGGACAATGAGTCCTATTAGTGAGCCCTGTAATATCTTATAATAGATTATAATATATTGTGAGCTAATCCTCACCTTGGTTTTTCCCATTTTGGGTTTTCCACATAAAAATATTGGTGTCAATGTGTTATGATCTCTTTTATGCTTTGGTTCACTATTGTAATTAGATGTGGATTGATAATTGCATGGTTAATCATTAATTTGGCCAGTGGAATACAGATTCACCCCCCCTCTTAGTATTCGATATTGTTGTGCCTATAGCACACATGCCCTATTCAAAATGGGGACCCTCTCTCTCTTCGCTTCGCCGAGACGCTTTTGTCACTACCTCATTTTGCATGCCCCATGTTTTGCGTGCTAAGTGGTCAAAGAATCTTAGAGGAATCATCTTGAAGTGACCATGTTTTTCTACCCTCAAATTTTTAAGGCTTTAGGATTTTTCGGAACTTCCTTAGTTGTTTTCCTTCACTCCTCAGAGTTGACGTCCTTGGAGCAATGCGGGTTTTCCCCTACGGGCTGCACCTGATGCAGACCTAGGAGGCTCAACCACATTCAAAGTGACAACCTAAATTCAAGAGGCATCTAACAAGATTAAAATGACCTATTGAGAAATTCAAACAATTCTCAAAGTGTGACAACAATCAAAGGCAAGATTTCTCACTTTCACCCTTGAATCCTAGTAGTAGTGCAAACTCAGTTTTTGGCCATTAACTCATATATTCTCTAAGACACATAACAAAATTATCATGGATTCAAACACCCATTTCAGAGTTGTAACACATATTACAAAGTCAGATATAAGTCTTTTGGACCAATCTCCTAAAATCACCCCTTCTACGCTAACCTAATTAGGCTGATTAGGCCTAATTTACAAAGAAACCTCCCTTTAAACTTAACACAGACCCCTAAAACCTTGGGACAACATTTCTTATTCCTTCAAACCTCTAAAACCATAATCAACACCCAAGGTTGACACCTCCAACATATCAAACTCCAAAACCCTCAATTTCATGCCAAGTCAAGAGGGTTTATTCAAAGTCCCACTTGCATAACCTCCCAGACCTTGCCACTAACTCATACATGTTTATTCTAACCCCAATATGCTCAAAAGTAAAAAACAACTCCACACTCTCATTTATTTTCACAAACCCTAGGCTGAGGGCTCCATCTTCATGTGTTTTCCTTAACAAAATCAATAAGACAGTAGGCTTATCTCTCCTATTCTATTTTCCTTGGGGCCCTTTACACTTTTTACAGTAGGTACAGTTGGTGTAAGGGCCCTTTAGAACATGGTTTTTTATAAAACCCTCAATATAGGGTGTTTTCGGCCTATTACAAGAAACACAAAGACTTCTAACACAAATCACAATGAAATTCATTCAACCCTAATGAAAAACAATGCTAACATAGGCTCCCATGAGATATGAAAGATTACATAGCAATGTCAGGCTATAAAACTCGTATAGGTCTGCAAAAATGTGAAAGAAACTCAAAAAAATGAATGAAAACTCATAATTTTATTATTGCCAATTCCTCAAACTTCAAGCCAACATTACAAAACGAGTTGTCATACCTTTTTAAAGGCTTCCCATCATCAAACCAACACCCAACTGCCTTACAACTACTTTTTAAACCTCTCATGACCGTTGGAGGTCATAACTACATCTTTTACACAATTTAGCAACAATATCATTACAACCTTTGCAATGTTTGCATTTTTAGAGCCTCGTGAACACCTAACCTATTCCAAATGGTCTAATGAGACCTTATTTACCTAAGAGACATGAATTATTCAAGAAAAAAACATACTACCACCCTTGACACCCCTTTTCAACTTTGACAATTCCTTGCACATGACTTGCAACCTTACAAAAATGAATACATAAGCCCCTCAAGGTTGATCAATTACATTAGAATGGTCACTTTGGACCTTATTAAGACTCAAGGACTCAACTCAAAAATACTAGCACACTTTACTTAATGGAAAAAAAATAGAAAGGTTGGTGCTCCTGCACATTACACACCACCAAAAAAAAAAGACTCATGTCTCATGAGTAAAGGTCTATCTTAATCCAATCTACACTCCACAAAACCAATGCTGACCTGTACCTCCTCTTGTCTGACCTAGACAATGAAAAGTTGTAGTCCACTCTGCCTTCTTGTCTCTGTATGCATGGAATCTTGCTCCCTTTTCTAAAACTAGATCAATGGGTGGTTTGTCATCTACCCTTAGACCAAAACAAGTAAACTTTCTGACCTTCATGCCTCTAAACCATCCTTCTCCCAGGCCTACCTTGTCTGTTGCAACCATGTCTGATTGGTACTTACCCTTGTTCTCTCTTCCTTTAATGGTGGATGTATCACCTATTTCAATCATCTTCTACCCTATCCAAGTAGCATGTCTTCCCTCATGGTTATGTCATTGCTTATGCAATTGTTCCACTCCACTCTGACCTTTGAAATAAGACATCAAACCTACTGCCACTACTTGTACAGTCACATACATCACTGTGTTATCAGATTTTAGAGTCCTTTCTCTATCTAGACTTTATTTTCCTTCCTTTCCATGAGTTGATATAGGACATACCACTGTCCCAATCAAAATTTCTTCCATCCTCCTAATCCCTTTTTACTGTGTTATCAACAACTTACCATGAACCTTTTTTAGATCAGTCTTCTCGATGGTCTTCACAATAAATTGCTCCTCCAATTGAGCATCAATCTCCTTAAATACTTTTTCCATCTTCTTAGTAGATTCATCATCCTTCAATACCACTACCTTGGCACCATTTGCAGGTTTCTTCCTTGCTGTCTCAACACCATAACCATGTTCTAAATTAGAAATCAAGTTGTTCTTACTGTCCTCAAGTCGTATAGGCTCCTTTTTCCCAAAAATTGCAACCTTAGTTTTTCCTTTATCCTTCTCTTTTCCCTGCAAAGGAGTTAGTCTAAGACTTTGATCATCCTTCCAAATGGTATAGGTGTTTTCCCAATCATCATACATGGACCTTCTATCAAATTTCCATGGCCTCCCCAAGAGTAGATGGCAACAATCCATTGGCAATATATCACATAAGACTCTATCCTTGTACTCCCCAATCTAGGAATCCATATATGCTTTCTCATTCACCACTAAGGTTTGACTATCTTGTTCTATCCTTGTCTTTCCCTTTCCTCTTGCAAAAAATTCCACCATAGCAAAGCATGTCCTTTCAAAAAAAAATTCCTTCTTCACCTTGTTCTCTTCATCAATTTCTTCACTCTCAAAGTAGTTCTCCAAAGCCCCTATCCAATCCAAGAGCTCTTCACTGTCGATTTTTCCTCCATACATAGGTACATCCATTTTCCCATTTCCATCCTTCTTCACATCCTTCAAAAGCTTCACCATTCTCACATCATCTGGATCCATCTCTTCCTCTTCACTAGAAGTCTCCTCTTTTTCAGTTTCACTTTCATCCTCTTCCACTCTTTTCTTTTCCTTCCAAGCAACCATCTCTCTTTTCAAGGTTTCTATCCATTGTCATGGTTGTAAATATTCCTTGCAACATCATTCTCTTTAGGAGGAAATTTCACAATCCTCTCTTCACCTACCTACAAAACCAATTCAAAACACCAACACAAGATCTACTACCTTGCTTTGATACCACTCTGATGCAGACCCAGGAGGCTCAACCACATTCAAAGTGACAACCTACCTTCAAGATACATATAACAAGATTAAAATGACCTATTAAGCAATTCAAACAATTCTCAAAGTGTGACAACAACCAGAGGAAAGATTTCTCACTTTCACCCTTGAATCCTAATAGTATTGCAAACTCAGTTTTTGGAAATTAACTCATATATTCTCCAAGACACCTGAAAAACATATGATGGATTCAAACACCCATTTCTAAGTTGTAATACATATTCCAAAGTCATATATAAGTCTTTTGGACCAATCTCCTAAAATCACCCCTTCTACGCTGACCTGATTAGGCTGATTAGGCCAAATTTACAAAGCAACCTCCCTTTAAACTTGACAGAGACCCCTGAAACCTTGGGGAAACATTTCCTATGCCTTCAAACCTCTAAAACCACAATCAACACCTAGGGTTGACACCTCCAACATAGAAAACTCCAAAACCCTCAATTTCATGCCAAGTCAAGAGGGTTTATTCAAAGTCCCACTTGCACAACCTCCCAAACCTTGCCACTGACTCAGACATGTGTATTCTGACCCCAATATGATCAAAAGTGAAAAAAAAACTCTACTCTCTCATTGATTTTCAAAAACCCTAGGTTGAGGGCTCCATCTTCATGTGTTTTCCTAAAAAAAATCAATAGGACAATAGGCTTATATCTTTCTTATTCTTCCTCCACAACCCTAGCCATGCATCCTACAACCTAATTGAAATCCCTAGGGCCCCTTACACTTGTTATAGTAGGTACAATCGGTGTAAGGGCCCTTTAGAACATGTTTTGTTACAAAACCCTCAAAACAAGGTGCTTTCGGCCCTCATTACCGAAACAGGAGATTTCTAACCTGAATCCTTTATAGAGTTCGCCCAGGACCCACGATGCTGGATTACATAGGCTGCGCTACGGATGTAGAAGAGGATTCACAGCAAAGAAATTTGGCATCACCGGATTGATATGGAGTGCAAAAATGTGAAGGAAAACTCAAAATGAATGAAAACTCATAATTTTATTTATTGCACCCGATTCCTCCGCTAAATGCAACATTACCGGAAACAAGTTTGCCTTAGCAGGCTTCCTCATCAAACTATGAGTCCCCAAATTCACGAGGAGCTGATTTTACGAACTCTCGCGCTTGAGCCGTTGGATGTCATAATTACATCTTTACACAATTTGCCTTAATCGTATTACAATGCAATGTTTGCATTTTAAATTCTTGAACACCCTAACCTATTTCCAAATGGCCTAATGGGACCTTATTTGCCGAGACGCATGACATTCGAAAGCAACATGCCACTACCGCGGCTTTTTACTGTGTCAGCGACATGATTCACCTTGCGGGCTTGCAACGATACAAAATGAATACGCGGCTTTACTCGGGATCAATTACATTAGAATGTTTGCTGGACGGCAATGGGACTCAAAGAACTCGAAACTCAAACATCTAGCACTTTGTAATGGAAAACATAGGGTTTGGTGGCATCTGCACCAGGCCCATACCCGGTTTCGCTTAAAATACATTGGCTATTCCAAATAGCCTTCGCCCGAGCGTCCTCGGAGCCAGACCTCAATTTCCATTTTCATTTGCCAACCCGATCAGATGGCCAGAACCTTATTCTTTGTCCGCTCATCGACTGCCGCTCCCTCTACCGTTTTGAACTGGCTGCCCATTATAGCCTAAACCCAGCTGTCATACCCGGCGTTTATGAGGGTGGAAATTAATTACCTCGGCAGCCACGTGAAACGTGTTTTCTAAACTGTCGAGTTTGCAGAAAATTAGAGAGAGCACCTGCCAATGTTGCCATCGTGCCCACTAAGTTCCTTCACCGATTTAGAGTCTTCGCTTGCAATTTCACCATCATTTTTGTCAGGTTTTCTAGGTTGGTCCGCCATCGCCATCCACAATTTAAGTTTTCTTTAATTTTTATAAAATTTGTTAAGATCTCAACCAAGAAAACTAAGAACTAGCCAGCACACACCTAGGCAACCAAAACCCATAACTTGAAATTTTTAGAAACTTCAAAAATGGCCACATAGAGTACTCACGGAACTGGAGCTTTCTGCGGCCATTCTTTGACTAGAGCATCTGTGCCCTACGGGCCTGCAACATGGTCATCGATGTCACCTTCCTTTGAAACTTTTTAATACTTGAAGTGGAAAACACTCACATTGGGCCCGCCCTTGTGGAAGGCCCCTCCACTTGGCCGCTTTACACTTGGCTCAAATTTGAAAACCCTAAACAAAGGGATCTTTGGACCTACCCAGGTCCACAAACGCAGGTTTCCGCCTATAGAGTTCCTTTTTGACTTTTTTATTCCAAACGACTATACAATCACAACCTCTTAACATGTGGACCGCACCCCGTTGACTGTTGAACAAACTCAACCTTGCCAAAATCTCCAATTCTTGGTCCATTACGGCCTTCTCCCTATGGACTTCCACTTGCAGGTTTCCATCCTTGCCTCATAGTTTAAAACGGCTTTAGCGGACCATCTTCCCACCTATTAGACTCTGCCCTCCGGCCCACGATCCAAGTCAAAGAGCAGCAATCTAGGTGATGCAGATCATTCAACTCAGACCTCCACTAGAATTTTGCCGATGTACGAATGGCTCCTCAAAATGGAAAAACCTTAGCATCTGCCTAACTAGAGGATCCCGACCTCACCTCTATCAGCCATTCTCCTTTGCGCCCTAAATGATTAAGTCTAAGTTTCATTGCGGGCCTCACCCCATGGACTTATGTCTGCAGGCTGTCATAGCCCATCTGCTATTTCAAAATGGCCTTTACACGCCGACCTTCTGCACTACGAGTTCTGAACCCACCTCGTCTATCCAAGCCCAAAAGAAAAAATGAAAAAGTGTTAAACCTTAGGCGGACTGCCTTCTGCGGGCAAACATTTGTGGACTTCCTTCTCGCTCCCACCATTTTGAAACATCCTCAAACCCCTATTGTACTACTATGCAGAGCCCAACCCCTTCGTTGCCTCCTACCCAATGATACACAAAGTGAACACCGGAGCCCTCTGTGGACCTGATGATGCAAGCCTCCTCTACCAGACCTTCATCTAACATTTATCGATCCAAATGGTTGTGACCTACCGTCTCCCTGCACCTTTTGGTCTACATCATTTGGATCAATCTGAACTTTAGTAATGGAGCACTTACCTTCCTCTAAAGCCGCGAGTCCCGCATGGTGGAATGTCGCTTGTGGATTGCCGCCTTGCCAGTGTCATTTCAATGGTAGGCCCTCAAATGGCCAGGCTACCCTCTATCCCCGCATGCTTAAAAGATGAGCTTAACACCTCCAGATCTTCAAATTGATTTTGACCCATGTGCCAAAATGGATTGACCTCCTTAGTGGACCCCACTTCATGCCTAAATCTTAATGCAGGTTGGGACATCCAGGCCGCTGTGCCCTAATTTTTGTCCCTCTTGTAGCTTCCTCCAAAACATCCACCAGCCTAGGGAAGTCTACATCCCTGGTCCCACATTGTTATAACTCCCTCCAGCAAAAGGCTAATGATAATCAGAAGGATATGTTAGGATCTTTAAGTGATGGATTATCTAATGTAGCATCATTTTGTAGGATTTTGGTTAACTTTCCTTATGTTTCATGCCTGAATTTTTTTATTTCTCTCTCACCCATAGGATATATGGAACCAGGTGCACAACCTTCGGAGGCATCCATGGAGAAAGAAAAGGGAAAGAAGCCAGCTAAAGCGCCCAGAGGCAAAGAGGATAAAGAATAGATGAAGTACAAATTACAAGGGGAGCCCCTTAACTCCAAGGTCACCACAGATTGGAGGGAGATCCCAGACACTAATCTGGGACACATAGATATTGATGAATTCCAGTAAAGGGTTCAGATCAACCCTACAAAAAAAAATTATAGAAAGATTAGAAGCAATGGTTTGGCCAAAGCTATTGGTTTCCCACCCACTCTCATTACTCCTAAGCTTGTGATGGCTTTCAAGAAGGCATATCAAGAGGACATGAAAGAATAGTAGATAGAGATGGGAATGTATTAGCTGGCCTATCTATCAAATCAATAGGGAAGACCTTCCACATCCCTACCTTCAATGAGATGGAGGAAACATTCAAAGAATATGGAAAGTAGATGTGGGATGAAGACCCCCTCAAATGCAAAAAGATCATCAATCAATATTGGTTAAAAGAAAAGAGGAGTAGTGTAGCTAAAGTACCCCGAGAGCTCTTCCACAAAAACTTCTACAAGAATTACCATGACTTGGTAACCCTATTGAGCGGAGTTATTGGCCTTCTGACCATAGCCTACTTTCAGGAGTGGATGTTGTACTTTATGGAAGAAATCCTCTGGGATGAAGCCAAATTCTATTAGGTGCGAATGATTAGTAATTGCTTGCATGAGAAATTTGTGGCAGTGAGAAAGACTCAATAATTTTACATGACATCATACTTGATCTATCTACTAGTAGACCAGATGCAATACTGAGGGTTGTTTGTGGCTCCAAGTGAGACTCTAGAAAGGAAGTTAAAGGTATAAGATAAGTATCCCCAACTCCAATACAAAAATTTCAAGAGGGACTACTATAGAGTCAACGACCCCTTCATAGGCCATATTATCAAACTACTTGGAGGTGATTTTGAAAGGAGAGTCACCCATAGTGTGAATGCTTACATTCACCAATTTGACTTTCTGTTCATACAATTTCCAAAGTTTACCTACATTCAAGCCGAGGGTTTCTCAAAGAAACCATACAAGCTGCCTCGATACCCAAATGACCAGATGATATTGCTTGAGCTCTCCCTACAACTACAACGTGCACACACCCTCTTAAGCGACAAGCATAGAGCGGGGATTCCCTATCCCCTTTCCTTCATCCAAGGAATGTATGAACTCCACACATCCCAGTGTGGGGACTATTTTGATAAAGAACTTATGGAGTATAACCTAGAGCTCC
>VDFB02348788.1:0-24553 GCA_007258455.2 Sequoia sempervirens
TTGCAGGACGCACAATGCCTGGCTGAATTTAGAAACTGTGGATGGGTAGATTACTTCTTGAAACTGGATGGCTTTGATGAAAGTAGTGCCCTTGAATTCACCTAGACATTTTCTAAAGGGAAAGCCATAGTAAAAGGGTTGGAAGTTGTGGTAACTGAGGAAAGAATTGCAGAGGTCACAGGATTACCAGTTGATGGTGAAAATTACCCTACCTCTAGAGATGCCAAATTAGCTAGGGCTGAATTTATAGAGTTGAACGAACCCCCATTGAGCATTGATAAATAGGGTGCAAAGATAATGTCTCTGGCTAAACCATGGAAGCAGATAGCCATGTATGTTATCAAATACATCACCTGTGAGGGTTGCCAGTCAAATTTGCATTCTATACACTTCAAGTTTTTGAATCACATGAGGCACAAAAGGAGGATGAATGTGCCCAATGTGCTATACAATCTTCTCTTAATCATGGCGGCTGAGACCCAAAAAGGTAGGGATAATTCTATTTCCCACCATTTTCTAATTAAATTGCTAGTTGAAAAGTCTATGCATGATGTATCTGCAGTAACCTGGGAATAATTTATAAATGTTGATCAAATTAGACTTGAACACTTGCAACCTAGGGCTTTACCTCAACCCCATAAATCTAGCAAAAGATTGAGCATGGCTAAAGCCCCTCTTGACGCTTCAACCTCTGGTGTTGGATCTTGTGTGAATCCTCTTGTAGCAGAAGAAACCATAGAAATTAGTTCTTCTGGAATAGAGCACTCAAAAAAAGAAAGTTCTTCCTCTAATTATGATGATGACATTCCACTTGAGACCCTGATGAAAACTAGGGCACAAAAGAGAGAAGTAGAAACGAGAAAAGGAAAGGCCAAAACACAGCTTGTAGAAAGAGAGGTGCCAAGTTCTAAAAAGAGGAAGGCTGACACTTCATCCTGCAACCAAAGGAAAGCGTGAGAAACCTCCCAGGAAATCAAGACCAACTGGGCCTATGATTGGTATGCCTCTGTAGGAAAGTCCTAAGCTTGGTGAGATATCACACGAGGACCCTGAAGCTCCAATGGGGCTGGAGAATATCGAAGAAGAAGACATATTTGGAAGAGCAGCAAATATAACACTGGCCGATCTTGCTAACATTGTAGAAGAGTTTGAGGAAAATCAGGATTTCCTACAGCATGAGCAAGAAGTCTTGCAGCAAGAAGTTTTGTAGCAAGATGTACTATAGCAACAGCCAGAACTAGAGCAGGAGTTCTCTTGCTCAGAACAGAATTAAAAGTCCCTACAGCAAAAGGTGAAAGAAGAAACAATACCCCTACAGCCAAAGATAACTGGACAGCCTGAGTTCATGTAAATAGTGTCATATGAGGAGCCACCATCGACAAAAAGACTGGTAGGAATTCATAATCCTCCTAGCCACCATCGACAAAAAGACTGGTAGGAATTCATAATCCTCCTAGTTTTATAGTACATACAGTAATTTTGAATTTATGGAAAGAAATACAAAGAAGGGAGGAAGAATGGAGAAAGGAAAAACTAAAATTGAAGGAGGAAATTCAAAAGAAGGATGAGGAGATAGAAGACAAAGATGCAAAAATTGTCACCCTGAAGCAAAGGGTGGATGATATGGTAGCTTTGGCACCATGGATTTTGGAATGTAGGACCCCTCCAAGGGTCTATGCTCTACTCCTAAAAGAGAAGTATCTCTCTTTTGAGTTGTCAAGGATTGTCTCAGGTTTGAATCCTTATATTGACACCCCTATGGAAGTATTCAATGCTTATAGAATTGTCTCCCCTAAAATGAAGAATTTGCTATGTGAATTTTATTTGCATAATTATGCTATCACAAAAGACCATGATTGGAATTTTTTGTTGTATGTTGGGAATGTTTAATTAATGACATTTATTTCTTGGGTACAAAATGAGATTAGTTGGGGATAGCAACATGGTGCTTATAAACAATTGGAGTTTGGTATCCCTATGTCTATTAGAGAAAAATCAAGTAACCCAAGGGATATTTACAGAGAATGACACAGAATGCTTCTCAGACCTAGTTATGGTAATAGGATTATGCCTTGGATTGAGGCAGTTTACAGTGAGTATGAGGTAAAGACATTAGCAAAGGAGGAAGCTATGAGAAGATGTCTACCCCAAAGATGGAATAGTCTATCTGATGAGCTGAAGCAGGCTTAGCCTCATTCTATCCACAATTATGTTGCAGCACTAAAGAGAATTGATAGGTATATTCAAATTGGGAGAATGCAGGGGCGGTCTTGGCTTCCCCTGACTTTCCAGCCACCCATGCTCATGTGGCCCGTGCCAAACTTCAAATTCTACCAACTTGCATTGTTGCAGAAAGGCAGAGATGGAACAGATTTGACAGATTGGGAGGATTCTATTGGGATCCTAATTCACATACTGCAGTCACTGATGTTGAATATCTATCAGTTGCAAATTTCAGAGCTTTGACCAAGCAGAAGAAAAACCCTTCCCCTGCTAGAGGACCAACAAAACGTTAGGTTGGGGGGAGTGATGAGCCTAATTTTTGGTCCAATTTTGGGTAGAATCTATAGTTTATTTGTTGGTAGATGTCATGGACTTTAATGGTTAAATGTTGGTATTTGCATAATGTTTCCCTCAAACCATTGACATTGGACTTAATCCTATCTCTGCAAGTTTTAATGACATTTGGCATAATATGTGAATTATTTATATTGATTTTGCATGTGGTTAATGAATGTTCATTAAGGTGGTTATAGATGTGCAGTTATTATGCGTACTGACCTTGCCATGCATATTTAATATGCCAAGTTGAGGAAGACATGGCCAGTTGGCCATGCACATAACAACCAGCAAAGGAATTGCTCTAAGTCAAAGGAAGTCGATGGAAAAAGATTCTTCATGCAACTGAATGTAACTTCCTTGTAGTGGACTTTAATGATCAAGCATGTATGGGCATTACTGTTGTGTTGGATCTGCATTTGGACCTACTTGTTTGACCAAATTCCATGCATGCGTAACCACCATTGCTCCATTTCCTTTGTTTTCCCTAAATGGCGTCCTTCTAGTCATGGAGTTGACTGCCTTGTTTAGTTGTTATAATAAATAATGATCTGATGCTCCTTCTTCAGGAGGTTGCATGATTTGATATTGTACTCTCATTCTCCAGTTTTCAGTAATACAAATACATTACTCTTTTGTATGCATGATTCACAATGAATAAAATAAAGTTTTGAGTTTGAGCATATGAGTTTTTCATTAGTTTTAGAGGATACTTATCCAAGGGGGCCCACTTGATAAGTAATCTATCTTCTTAGTTTAGCATTAGTTTAGTATTACTTGTTGTTTAGTACTTCGTTAGAAATATGGCACCGACTATTCCTGCAGCCACTAGAATTTCATTATGTGATTATTCCTGCAGCCAAAGCAGACAGAGTAGTGTCATGTTTATTGCTCAGATTTTCATTTATGTTATGCATTCCAAATTAGCATAGTCATTGCTTGATGTTCAACATTTGTTTCTTCCCTTTCAATCAATTTACTTTCAGTATTGTGTGTTCCTTAGCTATAGAATAGAATGGATACTTTGAGTTCCTAGTGCACATACTGTGTTGACCCATTTCAAGCTCATGTCCCTGGGTTGACAAGTTAAATGCACCTTCATAATGATTGAAATGGCTATTCAGGTTAGATGTCCAATCTATGAATCATGTCTATAAAGGATTAGTTATTAAGATCATCATAGGAGGCCAACACGATGGTTGAGAATGAAATAAATGCCAAAATCAAGTGTTTAAGGTTTGATAGAGGTGGTGAGTTCACATCAAGTGAGTTTGAAGAATTTTGTAAAGAGCATGGGATAAAGAGACTATTTTTGTGCTAGATTTCAACAAAATGGAGTAGTGGAAAGAAAGAATAGAATTATTCAAGAGATGGAAAGAACGATGTTGAATGAAGCTAAGTTTCCTGATGTGTATTGGAAAGAAGTAGTTCATACTATTATCTATATTCTCAATAGAGGTTAGCTAAAAGTAGGCAGCACCAAAACTCCTTATGAGCTTTGGTATGGGAGATCAAAAACTATCAAATATTTCAAAAAAAAAGGAAATAGATGCTTTATCATAAGAGATGAAGAAGGTTTGGGAAAGTTTGAATCAATATTTGATGAAGGAATCTTTCTTGGATACTCAACTAGGAGTAAATCTTACAAATGCTACAATAAAAGGTTGAGGAAGGTAGTTGAGAGTGTGAATGTCAGAGTTGATGAAGACTCGCATTAAAACATTAATGAGAAATAAGATTGTTGGTCATATGTATTTTCCCATTCAGAAGAAGAAAAGAAGTTGAAAAGAAGGAAGAGGCACCAAAGAATATCGCAAAAAACCCTTCCAAGTATGTTTAAAAAATTCACTCAGAAGATCAAATCATTGGAGACAAGAATGAAGGAGTGTAGACAAGAAAAAAATTTGCAAAGACAAATGAATAGGTGAACTTTTATTTTTTGTAAAGAATAGAGCCAAGCAATGGAAGAAGAGCTAAACTAGATGAAGGATGGATACAAGAAATGGAAGAAGAAATAAACTAGATTGAGAAAAATCAAACTTGGGAATTGGTTCCAAGGCTTGCAGATAAGAATGTAATAGGAACAAAATGGGTGTTCAAAAATAGACTAAATGAAGATGGTGAGGTTGTGAAAACAAAGCAAGGTCGGTATGAAAAGGATATTCACAAGTAGAAGGAATTGATTTTGAGGAAACATATGCTTTGATGGCAAGGATGGAGGCTATCAAAATGTTTCTTGCATTTGTGGTTCACAAGAAATTCAAAGTATATCAAATGGATGTAAAATCTACTTTCCTTAATGGTGAATTAGAAGAAAAATTATACATAGAGAATCCTAATGGATTTTAGCTATTAGCAAACCCTATTGCAAACTGGAGAAGGCATTGTATGGTTTCAAACAATCCCCTAGGGATTGGTATGCAAGGTTGGACAAGTACCTATTCCAGCAAGGCTTTAAGAAAGGTACTGTAGATAGTAATTTGTACATCAAAGTAGAGGATGAAAATATTCTAATTGTTGTTGTGTATGTTGATGATATAATCTTCAGTGACAATGATGAAATGTGTAAGAGGTATGTTGAAGAAATGCATAAAGAATTTGAGATGTCTATGTTAGGTGAGTTGTCATTCTTTCTTGGACTTCAAATTGCACAATCAAATAATGGTATCTTTATCTCTCAAGAAAAGCATGTTAAGGATACATTAAAAAAGTTTGGTATGGAAGACTACAAACCAATAAGTACTCCAATGGTAACTAGTTTCCATTTGAGTAAGGATGATGTGTCACCTAAAGTTGATTAGACTCTATATAGTTCTATGATTGGAGGCCTATTGTACTTAACTGCTTCAAGGCCTGATATTATGCAAATAGTCTGCTTGGTTGCAAGGTTTCAAGATGATCCAAAAGAAACTCATGTAAAGGTTGTCAAGAGGATTTTTAGATATTTGAAGAACACTATAGACTATGGATTATGGTATCAAAAGGGAAATGAATTCTCTTTGAATGCTTATACTAATGTTGATTAGGTTGGAAGTGTTGATGGTAGACGAAGAACTAGTGGTGGAGCTTTCTTTATGGTAAATAGATTGGTCTCTTGGTTTAGCAAGAAGCATGACTTGGTGTCCTTATCAATAGTAGAAGCATAATATATTGTTATAGCATCTTGTTGGACCCAAGTACTATGTGTTGGAACAAGTTTGTCATTGGGCCAAAAGATCGACTTGTTAATGCCCGATACAAACACCAGAGATAAGCGGACCCATGGGAGGCGCTTAGTCCAACAATCCCCCCTCAACATCACCCAAGGGGATTCAAACATGTGACTTGGCTCTAACACCTTTTTTTGGAACATGTTTGTCGTTGCACCAAAAGATCGACCTATTAACACTCAATACAAACACCAGAGATAAATGTATTCACGACAAGCAATTAGTCCATGTCTTGAATCCAAAGCTCGAGATGTTGGTGATTAGTCCAACACTATGGATGAAGCAAACATTGAAGGACATCAAGGTAATGTATGATGATCCCATTCCAATTTTGTGTGATAATCAAGTGTCATCAATATTTCAAAGAATCCAATGATGCATGCTAGAACCAAGCACATATCTATCAGATATCACTTCTTAAGAAAGAATTTTGTAGATCAGGAAGTAAGATTGGAGTATGTGCCCACAAAGGAACAAGTTACAGACATCTTTACAAAGGAACTTTCAAAGGATACCTTTGAGTATCTCAAACATAAGTTAGGGGTTGTTGCCCCTCCCTCTTCTAACTAGATTCATAGATGGTGCATCTATCTAGGGGGGCAATTCAAGACACATTTTTTATCCCTGGATTGATGGTGGCTTCCTCTTAGGGGCAGCAAGTAGAAGAATATTGAAGTTTGTGCAGATAGAGGGAGATTGTATATTCTTGCAAGGTCAGTTGAAGACCATTAACCCTTTGTCATTGATGTCAAAGGGGGAGAGATAGAGTAAGGGGGGAAACTACATATAAAATGGTGTTGCCATCAATGCCAAAGAGGGATATTGTTGCAAGTATGTTGCATATGTTGTCATTGATGTCAACATAATGAAGTTTGCTAATGGTGTTGATGTAGTAGTGTGGTAGTGTGTGGATGGTTGCCTATGTTGCAATTAGTATGTTAGTCAAAAGCATTATGTATGATGTTGTATTTCATGAGTCACTATAACAGTTGTTCCATATTTCTTGTTGCTCATGAATGATGTTGTATTCACTATTTGTTGATGCTTCTTATAGTCAGTGGCTTAGGAAGTTGCTCTAAAGAATGTTTTGCATTCTTCTGCATTAAAAGATATGACCCTACGGTTTGGAAGATAGATATAATCAAGTGAAAAGTATGTATGTTCCTATTTTTAGATCATAGGAGTTACCACAAAAGTTTTCTGAGTTAGCAAAATTTCTTTGTTATTGTTTCTTTGGTCTTGCAGTTTGGAGGATGAGGCTATATCATCTTTATTTTTCTCCTCTTAGATTTTCAAGTGTTGAAGTGTACTACAAGTCATGTTCTCAATGTTCTATCTCAAGACTGTGTTTTTTGGGTTTGCAAGGGATACTAGTTTTGTGTATGTTTGCTTGGGCCAACATAATGTAGCATAAAGTTGTAAAAGAAAGCTATGGAAATGTTCCTGAATATTATTTGATGCTTGATGTAATATTTGTGATGTAATTTGGTATCTTTGGTATTGCATGTGCTCTGGAGTTAACATTTTGTGGGTTGAGTTTTTTTTTGGGCCGACTTGGTACATTAAGTTGTTTACGCCAAGTTTTTGTGGTGTGCACTAGCATGGGATTGCATATAGAGGTAAAATAGGTCTTTCTTATCTCCTAGCTTGGAAATCATTGAATTTCCCTTTCCCACAGATGTTTTAGAGCCAACTCATTTTGGTCATTATACATTTCATGTCATACATTTTAGTTTTGGCCGACAAGGAGAAACTTTTGAAGCCTACAGATGGTATAAATGAAGGATCAGGTGTGTGATCCAATAGATGTGATTGCTTGTTATGCATTCAATGTAAATGTTGAAACCAATGCGCTAAAGGAAGAGGAATGAGAGTGAATTTGCAAAAAAAAAAAATGTTGTATGTTGTAGGTAGTGAGTTGAAAGCAGAAGAGTATAAGTAAAGTGTTGAAGGCAGTGAGCAGGAAAAAGTGTGGAAGTGGATGTTGGAGGCAGTGAGCCAATGACATAAGTGCAAAAGTGATTGCTAGAGGTAGTTAGTTGCAAGTAGAAGTGGTTTGTTGAAGGTACTGAGCTAGAGGCAGTAGAAGTGTTGTGGTGGTTGATCACCTTATTCATCAAGTGTTGTATTCTAAGGGTTTACCCTATTTTCTATAAGTGTTGTATTTGGCTGTGAGTTGTAAACTCTTTGGTTGAAGCCAAAAAATTTGTTGTAACTATTGCTTCATTTTGTGAGGCTATATTTGGACAGTAGCTCCAAGCAACTTTCTCACAATGGTTTTTCCCTCCTAAGGTTTTCCATGTATATCTGGTGTTGTGGTTATGTGTTTGTGCTTTGAATTCTTAATTTGTTTAAAGAAAGCAATAAGTTTTAATTGATAGAATTAAATTGGATTAAGTTGATGGATGTACTGATTCACCCCTTCTTCTCAATATATCTGTGTGTTTTAACACTTAGGACCCTTCTCGTATATGTGGCTCATGCACTTATGCCACAACATAGTTTTATTTGCTAGTAACTTTCTCTCTAGGGTGAGAACATGTTTAGGAATCCACACCACATTTTTAGGTGCTACAAGTACCTTTATTACAATTACAAATGTTAAAGTATCTTTGCTACAAGCTTTAATGTTGCAAGCCCCTTTGTTGTAGGTACTAGTCTTGTAGGTGTAGATGTTGTAGGTACCAAAGTTGCAAGCTCAACTATTGCAAGTCATTTGATGCATGTACTACCAAACTATTAAACTAATTGTAGGTTATAACATCAAGGAAAAAAAAGAGTTTCATTTTGCACTCTATTTTCCAACACTATAGCTCCACAAACCATCTTACGCTCGTCTTTGTTGAAGACTACCTACACACCTATATTGTACATTTTCCTAATTGATAATAGGTTTTGTGTCAAACCTAGGATGTGCAAAACTCTTGAAATACCTTTGATCCTCCCATAGAGAATATAATCTTGACTCAACTATGCCTAACAATACTTAGAAAAGTGTTGTCACCAAGGTAATTTTTTCCACCATCAAAGTTCTCATAGTCACAAAACCACTCCCTATGGGAATTCATATGGAAAGAGGCGCCAAAACCAATCATACATACATCCTCACATGCACATGTAGCAAGGGATTCATCAAATACATATGACTCATCCTAAGAATCTTGAGAATCTAAACCATCGCCTAAATCATTATTTTTTTATTCCTCTCCTTATAATCCTTATTGAATTTTTTCTTACCACAATTCCAACATGTACCTTGGATTTACTAGGAGGGTTAGATCTCCCCTAAGACCTATTTATTTCTTGTCATTTTTCTTTCCTTTTCCTTCAACCATCCACGAACAATAAATGCTTTCATAGCTAATTAAGAAGCCTTTCATCTCATCTCCTTTGAGAGAAGAGAAGCTAATACTTCATCAAGCACAAACTTTGAAGTAGTACCTCCAATGGTCATCACATAATTATCCCATGAGTTTGACAAAGAACATAACAAGATCATACATCAACTTAATTCTCTCATCTTCACACTAATAGACTATAAATAGTTCACAGTGGTGTTAAATACAATCAAGTTCTCAAAAACTAAGTTTCCATCACCCATCCCCAAAGCATATTTCTTTCATAGAAAAAATTGTTCACCAAAGGTTTATCTTGGTAAAACTTTTTCAACTTTTCCTAGAGGATTCTAATAGAGGGTTCTCCGACAACATTTAGAAGCACTAATTGTTAAGTTTAAGAAACTGATTAAATGCACAAAAATAATTCGAAATCAGACAAAATAACATAGCATATACCCTGGTAAAACCCTCTTGAGGGAGAAAAACCCAGCAACAAAGATCTCTCTTATATTTGATGTAACAGAGGCAATTTTACATATTACAATGAGGTCTAACACAAGACCGATATACAGCACCTGGCAATATGGAATGACAGATAGCAACCTCCTAAATCACACCTGGCAATGACTGAACACAGATCTGGCAATGTTCACTTTGCACTTGAAGGTCTTCAATCTATGCACTGGATTGTCTTCAATCTGTGTTAGCTCAACATTGTGTAATGTTCGTCCTTGTATTCTGAATTCGCACTTTGCTTATTATATTCGCACTTGAGTATATTGCAAGGCTGATGAGAATAACGTCAATCTGTACCTTGTATTCGCACTTGATTGATATCACCGAACTGGTATATTCGCTCTTGAATGTTAGATAAGTTCGCACTTGATTGATATCACCGAACTGGTATATTCGCTCTTGAATATCAGATAAGTTCGCACTTGAGTAAATGACCGAACTGATCTCATTCTTGGATGATAACAATGGACGAATAATCTGTATATATATACAAATGAAATGGAGAGACAGATCCTTCATGTCGGCCTCTTAAGAAATCATAACTCCAAGATATGATGTCGGCTTCAAGCAATCTCAACTCTTCTTTAATCAATGTCGGCCTCAATCAAAATAACCTCTTCACAAGAGGTCGGCTCTTGAACATGTATTAGCCTGAATGAATATTCTCACCTCTTCACAAGAGGTCGGCCACCTTAAAGATCGAATCCCAAGAAGAATGAGTTGGCTTCAAATAAATAAACAAATTTAATTGTCTTTGCATTTTCTCAAGTCGGCCATGCTATGAGAAGATAAACAATAAATATAAATTGAATAGCCAACGGCTATCATTCAATTTAAGTTTCCACGAAGGAGCTGAGCTGGAAGGAGCTACCGAAGCTACTATATCATTAACACTCCCTCTCAGCTAGGGAGAGAACTTCCAGCTGCACAAATATGAATCATCTCAATATGAGATCCATCAGCCATCATTGCCTGCAATCAGATATAAAGAGAAGGATATCACCTCACTGTGATGACGAACACCATGGCTACATCCATGTGTGAAATGATATATCACCTCATTGTGATATTGACCACCATGGCTACACCCATGTATGGAAAGGAGCTTATCACCTCATCGTGAAAGCATATCACCTCAATGTGATATCAACCATCATGGCTACACCCATGTATGGTATGTACAAGTGTTCATCACTTGCGTGATGTTGTCACCTCAACGTGACTTTCACCATGGCTCTCCCAGAGGGTGAAACACAAGTACACAAGAAATCATCATGGATTCACGTGATGCTGTCATGGAGTCACACACATGACATCCACCATGACTCTCTCAGAGGGTGGAAACAAGGGCTTACACCTCAAATTCTTCCGTCTCAGAAGAAGATGCATTAACAAGGGATTTCACCTCGAACTTCTCTCACAGAGAAGAACTCATTAAATAAGGTCACCGATGCTGAGACTCTTTCTCAGTTCAGGCTGGATTCTCCATCATACCAAGTCTATCTCAAAAGTACACAGCTTCATCCTAGCGAGAGGCTTGGTGAGAATATCTGCCATCTGCTCATCAGTGTAGATGTACCTCAACTGTACAGCCTTCTGCAGTACCATATCTTTGATATAGTGGTACTTGATCTCAACATGCTTGGAGCTGTCACGAAACACAGGATTGACAGAAGGCTTCACACAACTCACAATGAATAATAGTAGACTCCATTGATTGTCCAAACAATCTTGTCAGGAGCTTACAAAGCCACACTGCTTCTCGAGCTGCCACACAAGCTGCAATGTACTCGGCCTCTGCTGTACTCAATGCCACAGAAGATTGCTTCCTGCTGCACCAGGAAATCATAGCGGAACTCAAACTGAAGCAATCGCTAGAGGTGCCCTTCTGATCTGCAGCACAATCATCTTCTATAGGTTCAGTAGGCTCCCTCTGAATCTTTAACTACTTGGCCTTGCAATGCTGCAACCTTCACTTCTTCTCAGTAAGTTACAGGACTCCCTCTTGATCCCTGCTTTAGGACTCGCAAAGAAGTCTTTTGGAAGTGAACTCTCTCTAGCCACCAACTCAGTCTCATGGCTGCAAATTGTGACTTCATGCTTGATCATTCCTTTGATCTTTTCATCGCTTAGGCAATCTCTCATCACTTTCCAGCTTCTAGCTGTTCACAAAGCATTTAGGGAGAGATTACTAACAGTTTATGATTATCAAGACTGGAATCATACAAGTTTTACTATCTCAGGTTATAGTATGAACACATGAGAGTTTATGCATAATGTTAGAACATGAATAAGTAAATCATTCTGAACAAAAGATTAAACTAAAGGGATAAGGAACTTATCTCTATCTAGTTTTGATATGACTCTTTCGTTCATCTTTTACTCCTCTCGAGAGTGCCAAACTCTGCACAACAAAAGAATAATCTGCACAACTACAGATTTCTTGAATGCATTAAGCGGTTAGCATGTAGAACCAACTCTCTCAAGAGTTCAAGGTTCTATCACAAAGCATGCATTGGAGAAGGATATCGATGTGATCAACCTATCACAACGAAAATGCAAATCTCTTCTCTTTTCTTCATTTCATCTCAAAGTCATACTTTAAGGATCTACATGATTAGTAACTCACAATGGATAATTTGAAATCTTCAAAGGATCTTTATCCTAGAAATCACAATTCAAGAGAAATAACAATCTCCTTATACTACTCACACAAGATCCAAGATAAAAGATACAACTTAACAAACAAAGAATACTTATCTATTTTGCAAGATATGCTGATTTTAAGCACAGATCAACACACAACTTTTACGGCTTGAACACAGGCCCATGATTCAAAATAGAAATTCTCTAGAGTCCTTCTGAGGAGAGGACTTATTCATATCCGCAAATGAAGCATGCTGATTAGGTCTAGTTGGGCAATCCTTGGCGAAGTGCCCAAACTCATCACATCTAAAGCATTGTATCTTGGACATATCCCTCTTCTTCTTGGATGGAGGTGCATCATTATTTCCCTTGTCCCAATTCCTTTTGAAGAATCCTTTCTTTCCATCTTTTCCTTTCTTCTTTGAAACATGGGAGGCGAGAACATGAATGTCTTCATTCTTTGAACTTTGACCAACGCCTCTTGCCACTAACCTTGATTCTTCTTGAATGCAATCAGATCTTAGGCGATCAAACTTAGGTAGTTTCGATCTAGCGCTGATTCCTTGAATGAAGGATTCCCAAGACAAAGGCAGCCCATTGAGGGCAAGCATAGTTAAATCCTTGTCATCAACTATATTCCCAATTGTTGAGAGCTGGTCTCTTAAATTTGAAATCCTCATGAAGTATGCAGTAACAGATTCTCCCTTAGACATCTTCACATGATGCAATTGATGCTTTAGTGCAAGGGCTCGGCTAGTATTGTTGACTTCGTACATCTCTTCCAAGGTCTTGAGCCTATCTCTCGCTGTCTTCAACTTAGAAATGATAGGAACAATATGATCCTTGACTGAGTCAACCAGAATCTTCATTGCTTTGATGTCTTTCTTCAGCCACTCCTTTTCTTCTGCCTCCTCAGGTTCAGAAATGCTAGGCTCCATGAAGTCACCCAATTCATTTTCACGCAAGGTGAGCATGATCCTAAATCTCCATGAAGTGAAATTAGTTGCACCTTCGAGTCTGTCTTCAACCTTCAAACCATTCACCATCTCGGCTAGTAGGATGAGTGAGCAACAGAAGGAATGCTGATTGGCAATAATTTGATCACGATCCTCAAACCCGCTCTGATACCATGTTAAGTTTAAGTGAACAGATTAAATGCACAGAAAATTAATTCGAAATCAAACAAAATAACACAACATATACCCTGGGAAAACCCTCCTCTTGAGGGAGAAAAACCCAGCAACAAAGATCTCTCTTATATTTGATGTAACAGAGGCAATTTTACATATTACAATGAGGTCTAACACAAGACCGATATACAGCACCTGGCAATATGGAATGACAGATAGCAACCTCCTAAATCACACCTGGCAATGACTAAACACAGATCTGGCAATGTTCACTTTGCACTTGAAGGTCTTCAATCTATGCACTGGATTGTCTTCAATCTGTGTTAGCTCAACACTGTGTAATGTTCGTCCTTGTATTCTGAATTCGCACTTTGCTTATTATATTCGCACTTGAGTATATTGCAAGGCTGATGAGAATAACGTCAATCTGTACCTTGTATTCGCACTTGATTGATATCACCGAACTGGTATATTCGCTCTTGAATGTTAGATAAGTTCGCACTTGATTGATATCACCGAACTGGTATATTCGCTCTTGAATATCAGATAAGTTCGCACTTGAGTAAATGACCGAACTGATCTCATTCTTGGATGATAACAATGGACGAATAATCTGTATATATATACAAATGAAATGGAGAGACAGATCCTTCATGTCGGCCTCTTAAGAAATCATAACTCCAAGATATGATGTCGGCTTCAAGCAATCTCAACTCTTCTTTAATCAATGTCGGCCTCAATCAAAATAACCTCTTCACAAGAGGTCGCTCTTGAACATGTATTGCCTGAATGAATATTCTCACCTCTTCACAAGAGGTCGGCCACCTTAAAGATCGAATCCCAAGAAGAATGAGTTGGCTTCAAATAAATAAACAAATTTAATTGTCTTTGCATTTTCTCAAGTCGGCCATGCTATGAGAAGATAAACAATAAATATAAATTGAATAGCCAACGGCTATCATTCAATTTAAGTTTCCACAAGGAGCTGAGCTGGAAGGAGCTACCGAAGCTACTATATCATTAACACTAATCAACCACAAAGACAAATAAGGCTCTTGGATTTCTAACCTAACACATCCTAGTTTTCATCCTTCATTCTTGCAAGTTTACCTATAGAAACTTCTAACCATAGAGCTTAATATATCAATAGATCATCCATATTGAGCTTCTATAGCTTGAAGGTTGTGTCATTAAACCATTCCATCTCCAGTCATGATGTACTTATCATTTTTCATGAAAACAAAGATCTTATGTGTGTGACTCCCTCTTAAACCAAGATTAGTCCAAAGAATTTTTTCCTACCACCTAAGAAATAAAATTGATTAGGCCCTAAAACTAAATGAAAGAAATATAATAGTAGAAACACTTCCTACACCATCCATTATGGGAGAGATGCATGCAAAATGTAAACTAACAATTTCAAAGGATAATAAACACACAAAAACAATATCACATTGATATATTATTTATTTTGAGAAAATCCTTGTATGAAAAAACCCAACTTCCAAATCTCAAACTAGTGTATTCACAATACCCATTTTGTTACAATATGTCAAGCTTGGGCCTTCACAAGAGAACAACCAACACAAGTTTGGAGAAATTTTGTCAACATGACCCCTTCAAAAATTACATCATACTACATCTTCATTCTAGACATTAAAATATAGAAGATACAAATTAGGAAATGACAAATGGTAAATCATAAACAATGAGAGAATCCCACCTCTAAAAATGGTATCCAAATCTCCTAAGAAATTCTAATACTCAACTTCCATGATGAATCACAAGCTAATATTAAAATATCCTCTTACATTGTCATAATCCATCAAAACCAACTTACCAACTTGGACACTTGATTTTGGCTGCATTATCCCCATTCAAAGATGTTTTATGATGTGTTGTAGCACATATCATAATGTTAGTCAAGATTCCAATGTAACTCCCATAATCATGCTCGTACACATCACCACAACATTAGATGGTCTTACAACCTCTAATGCGCATTACAAAATATCGACATGTGGCCAAAAATGTCACCTCAAAATGGGATGCCCTATCTCTCAAGTGAGGACAAAATAATGAATAAATACAACTAGTTAATAAATGTGCAACATTGGGATGCAAGTTTGAGACAACTTTACCAACAACACGGAAGTTGTGCTTCACTAGCATTTGCTAGGGATGTAATTGACGAAAAAAGGACTTGTATCCATGTTTTATCATGTGGACTTTGGTCTTTAATAGTATTTGTTAGATTTAACAATAGTACCTAATTTGATCATGTTATAATCAATAATTGTAATATCACTCCCAATCCTATGAAAGTAATCTATTACATTGTCCTTTATAAGTTATTGTATTCCTCATTTTCTCGAGTTATTAGTGTTTGAAACCTGTAATGACTAGATAATTTCATTATTCAATCAACACAACTACCAATCATGTGCTCCCCTTTACTATCCAGAGCCGAATTTAGCTCTCCAATTCACAATTCACCTTCTAATCCTTTTATTAAAATCAACATTTAAACCTTGCTATGCACTATATATATATACTGTCCAAAGCCGAATTTAGCTCTCTCCAATTCACAATTCACAATTCACATTCTAATCCTTTTATTAAAATCAACATTTAAACCTTTCCATGCACTATATATATATATATATATTCATTCTGCTCTCTTCTCTCCGACAGCAATATAAAAACCTTATTACACATGTTTTACATATATTGTTAATTATGCTATATTAAAAACTACGATTTTGCTTCTGCATGTATAAATTTTAAAATACATATTTATAACTAAAAGCAGGCAATTTGAGAAGGCAAATTCATGTGGAGCAAAGTAATAAAGCTTTTGCCATAAACAGGACAAAATCCACATGAATATGTGTACTTTTATATACATAAACTGCTGTGTGTTTTTAATCCCAAATGGCAATACTTACACAGATATAAGACGTACAATTAATGAAGAGCAAATAACAAAGGTTGGAGTAAATAACTACAGATATTATTTTCCCTCATCTCCAGTATTCAATTAGTTGTAAGCCTTGTTCTCACATTTCCTGCTGTTAGCCAAAAATCTCTCTATTTTCTTCAAAGTGTTCCTTTCCTATTCTCCACACCATCCTCCACCTTTTCATTCAAGGGATGTGCAGAGTTCCTGAAAAACAGTTAAAATGTCATGTCACCATTATGGTACTGTAAAACGGGGCTTTAACAAATACCCGATCAGTACATATAGGCAGTGACAAACATTGCATTTTATACATCCAATTTTATTTAGTCAACAATATGGTATAGATATCCAAATACACAACACTTCTTAGAAACTCAACAAAAAAAAACTGATCACTTCTTACCACTGCAGGTCTGAAATAATGCATCTTGTCATAGTGCAGCCTGATTTACAGGTTGCTTCGCTTAGCATTTTCCATAATCATAGCAAGAATATTGTCCTTATTTGAAATCATAGAACCAGTTCGTGTCTCTCCCAACAAATTTGTCTTGCAAACAGTCTTGGAGATTATTTTGGATGCAGTGTGGCAGTCAGCAAGTTCTAGACAACTCTCCTAGTTGTTCCAGGGGATGTGCTTAACAATCCAGATACAATTGCCAACTTCTCACCATGAAAGGAAGATGAATGGTTATTTTCCTTCACATCGTTCGACAGATGTCTTGAAACTGGAAAATACCCTGCTGCCTTCATCTCCCAAGACAATTTCTTCAAGCTGATATTGGCATGGTGTGATGGTTTAAAGGTGGCCTTGTTGTTCTTATGGTGTGATAGTTTAAAGGTGGCGTCGTTGTTCTTGCCACCAAAGTTCAAACCCCGTTGGGGTGGTATTGTTGAGTGGTTATATTGGAGATGAAGTCCCCCATTTGTGACCTTACTGATTCATAGCTCCGGATCAAAAGCGTTTACCCCTTTATAAAAAAAAAAGAAGACAATTTCTTCAAATGTGCATATTTCTACAGTGTTACGTGTCTCCTACACAAAAAGCATGTACCATTTTATGAACTTCAATCCAACTACATCCAGGTATCTTTTTAATTCTTTCATCTTTCATCAGTCTTCTTACTTTTTGAGCCTCATCCCACCTGCCCACTTCTGCATAGATGTTTGACATAAGAACGTATGTCGCAGCATTTTTCGGGTCCAGCTCAGAAAGAATAGTAGTTGTAAATAGTCCTAAGCCTATATTCTTATGTGATCTACAGGCATCAAGCAAACATATCCACACAACCACCACAGGTTTAGTTGGCATTTTGATAATAAAATTTAGAGTTTCCTCGAGATAGCCAGCACGGCCAAGAAGGTCAACCATGCACACATAATGATCAATTATAGGTGTAATGCAATAAGAGTCACTCATGCCATTAAAGTATTTGCAGCCCTCATCCACTAAACCTGCATGGCTGCATGCAAATAAAACACAAGCAAAGCTTGCATGATTGGGGTATATTCCAGAGTGCTTCATTAGTTCAAAAAGTGATAGAGCATCCTTACAAAGACCATTTTGTGCATACCCTGCAATCACTGCAGTCCATGAGACCACATCTCGTTGAGACATTTTGTCAAAGAGTTCAAGTGCCTTCCGAATGCTTCCACACTTTGCATACATGTCTATCAGGGCATTAACAACTACAACATCTGATAATAATCCAATTTCAATTATGCTTTGATGGATGTCCATACCCTGCTCCAAAGCTCCCATTTTGGCACAGGCGGGGAGGATGCTGGCAAAGGTTGTGGAGTTTGGCTTTACACCTGCCAATTGCATTTGCCTAAAAGTCTCCAAGGCCTTTTCAACAAGCCCATTTTGAGCATATCCTGCAATCATTGCAGTCCAAGAGATGACATCTCGTTGGGAAGCTTTATCAAACATTTTAACCGCCTTCTGCATGTTTCCACATTTTGCATACATGTCTATCAGCGCATTCACAACTATGACATCTGACAAAAATCCACTTTCGATTATGCTTTGATGGATGTCCATACCCTGTTCTAAAGCTCCCATTTTGGCACATGCTGAGAGGATGCTGGCAATGATTGCAGAGTTTGGCTTTACACCTGCCAATTGCATTTGCTTAAAAGTTTCCAAGGCTTTTTCAACAAGTCCATTTTTTGCATAACCTGATATCATTGCAGTCCATGAAACCACATTTCGTTGAAACGTTTTGTCAAACAGTTCGCGTGCCTTCAATATGCTTCCATATTTTGCATACATGTCTATCAACGCATTCACAACTACCACATCTGACATATATCCGCTTTCAATTAATCTTTGATGGATTTCCATCCCCTGTTCCAAATCGACCACTTTGGCAGAGGTTGAGAGGATGCTTGCAAAGGTTGTGGAGTTTGGCTTCACTCCTGCCAATTGCATTTGCTTGAAAATTTCCAAGGCCTCTTCAGAAAACCCATTGTGTGCATATCCAGAAACCATTGCCGTCCAAGAGATTACATTTCGCTGAGACATTTTGTCAAACAGTTCACGCGCTTTGTGTATCATTCCACGTTTTGCATACATATCTAACAGGGCACTTGCAACTACAACATCTGATAAAAACCCGCTGTCGACTATGCTCTGATGGATAGCCATACCCTGTTCCAAAGATCCTTTTTTGGTAAAGGCTGGGAGGATGCTGGCAAATGTCGTGGCGTTTGGCTTCAAACCTGCCAATTGCATTTGCTCAAATGCCTCCAAGGCCTTCTCAACGAACCCATTTTGTGCATAACCAGCAACCATGGCATTCCACGAGACGACATCTGACCGAGGCATTGCTTTGAGAAGGCTTAAAGCCTGGTCCAAAGCACCATTTTGTGCATATCCAGTAATCATAGAATTCCATGAGACCACATTGCGTTGAGGCATTTTGTCAAACAACTCACGTGCCTTGTGTAAGCTTCCACATTTTACATACATGTCTAGCAGAGCATTTGCAACTACAACATCTGACAAAAATTCCATTTCCATTATGCTTTGATGGATGTCCATACCCTTTTCCAAAGCTCTTAATTGAGCACAGGCCGGGAGTACGCAGGCAAAGGTGAGCTGATCAGGTTGAACCCCTGTTCGTTGCATTTGATGAAACATAACCAATACCTCTTGAGGACATCCATGTCTTCTGTAGCCTGCAATGACAGCATTCCAGGAAACGCCGTCTCGTTCTATCATGTCATCAAAGACTTTACGACCATCCACCAAACTCCCGCACTTGATATACATGTTGATAAGCTTATTTTGAAAAAATGTGCGTGCAGCAAATGCGAATCCATTGTCTGTGATCAGAGAGTGAATTTGTTTACCTTGTGAGAGCGCATTATTGGCAATACAGAGCTGCAGTAGTTGAAGATATGTAGAAGAGAAAGCAGTGGGTTTGTGTGTAGTAAGCAGAAAGTGCAGCACTTCTTTCAACCGACCCTCTCTACATAATGCTGTGAGATTCAGATTGGCAGTGGATGGCATTGGCATTCGCAATTTCTGATTGAATTATTAACTAATATGAAACACCATATGTCGCCAACATGTCCCTCATAGAGAGGCTCGTGACCATGTGTATTATGTGAATAACAATTGCTGCTATGATGGAGCTGCCTTGGGAAAGATGATAGGAGGTATTTCCACAGCGTGTCAAATTGTGATATTGCTATTAGGATTCAATCGTTTAGTTTTTTGAATCAAATTCATTGACCCATGTTTTTTGAGTAGTGGTTCACAAGAACACATATCTCATGATAATGAATGGTCCACTTAGCATTCATTGCATCTAGGTGATGATCACGAGGTGAAGCACTCGGCCTTCCTGGAAGGTCACCCATCCCATACTACTCCAGCTCAAGCACGCTTAACCAAGGAGTTTTTCCCCAAGGTTAAGCCCACTTAGCTTGCAACCCCATTTGCAAAACCTTCAACAAGTGTGGTGCCTTATAAGCTTTGTGGTAGGCAGGACGTTGTGATATTGTTTGATTCACCTTCAAAGTAAATACATTTCATGATTCTTTTATCTATTTAGACTTGGAAAAGTAGGTTGGAAGAAAAACCAAAATCTTCTTGGATTGGAGCCTTGGCTCTAATTAGATGTTAATGATTATCAAATACTTCTTCCAAAATCTGTGTTAAGGCATCTCTAATCTTTGTAAGTAATGAATAAGAGTTTTGTGAATCTTTGAAGAGGTAGTAAAGAAAGTATCCAAATGTTTGGTTTCTAAATAAATTAGATAAATGTTTGGTGATGTTTCTCTGCTTTTGTAATCTGTAATTTGATTTGCTTCATTCAATTAAAAGAAAAAAACTCTCACAAAAAAATTGATATATGATGTTTTATACCATCTTTGTATTTGTCTTCTTTATATGTAGCTAATAGATGAAAAATAGTAGATGAAAAAGATACATTAATGATGTTGAATTTTCTTCTTAGGAGTAATGTAAAATAAGTGAGGACATTTGTGCACGTGAAAGTGAAAAAAGTTGTTGGCACAATAGAGTTAGGGCATAAAACATCAATAATAGAAATTGTGACATAGGAATGTTAAGAAAACTTTCTAGTTAGTAACCAAATGTTATATATGGTACAAGGTAGAGGAACCACCTAAGGAATCGTTAGATTTAATGTCCAGGTATAACAAAATTTGTTGAATGGTATCAATAAGTTAACTTTGTAGCTATGTTAATGGGAATTAGTTTCACTTTTATTTTTAATATTAAGGGCATAAATTTTAGATGTTGAATAAGGTTATAGTGATCAAGTTTCTTATAGTATGATTAAATAAGTGTGATATAAGATTGGTTTTTTATAGTATAATTAAATAAGTGTGAAATAAGGTTAGTTTATTATAGCACAATTAAATAAGTGAGAATATAGCATAATAAGAGATTCATTTTAGAATATATTATTATTAAAATATAATATTGTACACAATATTTTGAAATTGATCTATCATGAATTGTATTACTAATTTTGTGTGATTGAAAACAAGAATGCAATATACAAGAAATCGGGCATATGATGGATAATGATAAGAGAAAATATAAGGATTGGTAGGAAAAAATGAAACAAGGAAGATTTTGACATTTTAAGATTTGAAAGTGGCTAATGTTGATTGATAAAGTGAGATTGTGAATTGATGATTCCACATGTAGTTATGTAGTGTCATGTATAATGCATGGCATGCAAGAGAAATATGCAAGGGAATATGCATTGTAAAACACCTCTAAATTAGGAAAAAATATTACTAAAAATATCTATACAATTATTTTAACATCAATTATAATGAACATCAATGTCTAATAAACACATTTAATGATTATCATTCTATTGTCAACTCAACAATCTTTTCGGTAAACCTCTAAGTTAAGGTTTTTCACACCAAGTTTCATCCTTGAGACTATTCAATAAAATATATTCAAATTTCTATATTATAATTCCCCACTAGTTTTCACTTTAAACCTAATTAAGAATTGATATAATTATTATGTTGAAAAAATCATATGTACCATTTACAATTGCTCTTGGTAGTCTAGGATTAATGAGAAATTTGAATTAGTACATTAAGTATCAATTATAGTAAAAGAGAAAAACATTTCTATGTTGAGAAATATCATCCAATGGTAGGTTCGTCATCTAGCAAGTCATCTTCATCCATATTTTGTGGTTCGTAATCACCTTCAAGTAAGTGAATTTCATCATGATAGGATCTATCATAAGGGGGGAATAAAGCATACGGAAAACAAAGCAAATATGAATCAAACTAAAGCTTAATTCAAAACAAGATTAAGACCCCATACCCATACTCATGAAATGCGAAATGAAAGATATGAATTCAATCAAATAAGCAATTAAGAACTTTAAATGAATCCAAAACACCCAAATCTTACCATACCATGTTGAAGTTGTATTTGCATTGATGTTGAATTGTGTTTTTGTATCAATGCAAAGCCTCCATTATGCATTGCAAAAGCTTCAATGTGTGTAAAATGTTGAACTAGAATGTGATGATAACTCGTAACGTGCTCAAGAGATAATTGTGCAGTGCTTCGCTAAGTAAATTCTAGATGATTTGTGAGAAGGTAGAAGATTATTTTATAGATTTTTTGTTTCGAGATGAACAATCAAGATTTCGTAGTAGAAGTTCTTGATCAACGGTTTCAAACCGAAATTAGATTGGAAAGATTAGTGGATTTAGATTGCATAATCAATGTGATTGATGAAATCAAGTTGAGTATTACGTGGAATTGAGAAAATAGATTGAGAGGTTAGTGGGATTGAAGAATAGATGAGTTAGTCAACTATCCAGAGTGAGAAATTAGTGATCATGATTTGCTCACTCAGAAAGAGGGTGAGAATAATTAATTAATATTTTGAATTGAACGTGCAAGTCATGTTTGACTTTAATAAATAAAGTTGTATTTGTTTGTTGACTATGTTGAATGATGTTGAATACTTATTTTAATTATTCAGGTTTAGAAAGGGAAAGGCGATTTAATTAAACTATTAAGTAGTAATAATTTAATTGATTTAGGAGAATAGGGTATATTAGTGACATAATTACATAATTTATGTTATTTAATTAATCAAGAAGAGTAAAGTTAGATAAATGATGAAATAGTGAATTAATTAAATAATTTAAAGATTATTCAATTAATAGAGGAAAATAGGGTTTTTGATGTAAATGATGTGAAATGCAATGATATTAATGATAATGACGTTGATAAGTGGAAAAATATCATTCAGGATGTGTAATATGCGTTAGGTCATTTTTACATGTCTACATTTTGCCCCTCTTTGAGACAAAGTACTAGTTGCTTTGTTTCAAAGAAATCGATGTTAAAATCAAGATTTGAAAAAAATTATATGCCCCACTGTGCCCCAGCGATCAGCCAAAAGATAATACAACACTGGGCTACCCCCTCAAGAGGTTGGCCGAAAAAAATAATTTATCAAGTTAGGCTCGCGACAAGGTTCAATTTTAGTTCGGATGCATAGAGGGCGAGAAATTAAGCTTATAGGACCCTTGTTTATAGTTTAGATGTTCTCAAGTACTCATAATTTTAACCTATGAGGATTTCCTAAATAAAAAATTAGGGTTTGGGGGGTAAAAAAAGGGAATTAGGGTTCATTTTACCTCATTTGCACTCTCAGCCCTTAGTGAATTCTTGTCTCTGGAGATCCTGCTTTGGTGATTGTTGATTCACGATGTTGAGAATTGTAGGTGCCCCACATCTTGCAGAGGCAGTCTGTGAGTTAGGGAGGCCCACTGGCGTAGGTATCGCGGTATGTACCTCCTTCGTTCCTATTTTTGTCTTATCATTTTTGAGTAATTAATGATAGAAAAAAAATTAGCAATACCGATAATCTTGTAAAATTAACACTTTTTCCTCATTCTTACCACTGCTACTCTTTTTGTTTGTACCGCATTTGATTTTGTTTACCGCCTTTATGTTTTTTGTTCACTATTGTGTAAAGTGTTTGCTTTTGATGACTACAGTTGATTAGAATGTTCGCTATTGTATTTCTTGGTATGAAATGACCGCTTTTTTTTCATTTTGTGTGTTATTGAAAAACTTGGTCACTTTTGTCATTTTAATGCTATTGATAAGAATAACCACTATTGCTAAAAAAAGGCCGCTATTGCACTTTTTGACCGCTATTGTCAATTTTGAAAGTTTTAGGTAGTTGGTTTGCAGTCTTTGGTCGTGATGTGTTTTTGTAGCAATTTCTTAACGCCATGGGTTGAATGTTTGCAGGTGGTTCGAATGTGACTCGGCACACAAAGAATATTCTTACTCATACCAAACATACGGAAACCCTGTTAGAGTATATGGTTGAGTTGTGTTTAAAACATTTTGGACTAGTTACATAGATAGGTATGAAATACCTAATATGTACCTTCTACACAAATTGTCTCAAAACAACTTCCATACACAAAACAAAGCAAGTATTCGCCATGGTAGTATCACAAAAACATCTAACAACCAGAATAAACAAAAATATTTGACAGTTAATGCCCCCATTCCTTCTTCTCTAAATCCTTATGGACATCTTCAAGAGATCCTGGGAATGTTGTATTAAGATAAGACTATAAAAAGATAAATAATGCTATAGTATCACTTGTCATAGTTGTTTTGATGTTTCATGATGAAATCCA
>VDFB02348790.1:0-12151 GCA_007258455.2 Sequoia sempervirens
CTATCTTCAACATTTCTGACTTGTATCCTTTCAAAGATTTTGTGATATGATTGAGTGCTTGGTTACTATCAAACTAATGATATGATTGATGTTACTAATTTTTTTTAAGGTGTATAAGACAAGTTTGATGACTTTGATGGTTGGATGGGTGACTATTATGAAGCCTTTTGAGAAAATTGGTGATTAACCACAAGATAATAATCAAGATTTTGTCATAGCACGAGTTTGTAACCTATAAATAGACTGTTGTAGTCAAAATATGGTGAGTACAGTGATTGATAATGGACTGATGATAGTGAGGTATGGTTTAATTGATTTGTTTCCTTGGTGAATAAATGAAAGGATGAATTGTTCAAGTGTCAATAATCAGGTTTATGTTGTTTTTATGGTGGTTGAGAATGATGTGAATCTAATTGATTAAGTCAAAGTTTTCTTTAATATGGTTTTTGCTTTGAATGAATCAATTGGAATACTGATTAGTGGAATGATGAATGATGGCCTATGGAATGGCTAAGAGAATTTGAGTGGATTTTGGTTGAATGAAAAGTAGATTTCTGATGAAATTAGATTTGATCTTCTCTTGATTCTATTTGGGATTGAAATCCGTTGAAGAAATGATGTTGATGGTGTTTATTAGATTCTCTACATTAGATGTACCCTGATGATTGAGTGTTTTGATATGATGCTCTCCATCACTAACTGCCTTGTCTATGCTATTGCTTACTATTATGGTTTCATAGATTTTTTCCAAGCATCCATAGTTTTTCGTGGTGGTGAACCTTTGCAAGCACATGCCTCCATGTGAAGTAATTGCATTGTGTTGCTTACGTTGACTTTCTAAACAACTATATTGTACAGTTGAAATTTTGTCATCTATCAACATCTAGTTATTAGTTATGGAATTTGAAGTACTAATGATTTGAGTTTGAATGATGTTTAATGCAACGTAACCAACAATATGAATATAAACTACACAAATCTATTAAGTAGAATTCATTAGTTAAGTTCTCTTTATTCTATTACCTCCGTGTACGTTTGAGTGAATCCACTGGCACTAGGAGGTGTTTGCTTGAAACCACCAATATTAGCCTGTTCAACATCCAAAATCACATGTATTAAAATACCATTCGTAAAACAATGCTATTAAAATGTAATAAATTTATAATTGTTTACTAGTTACATACCCCACTAATACGTGACTGCAGAAATAAGTAGGTGGAGGACCGGTGTTTCCAGTCTCAACACTGTGACCCTGCAATTTTATTAAAATAATAAAACTAAATTAGTTAATCATGCATTTCATAATCAAAATTTAATAAATTAAATTCAATGAACATGCTAAATTTTACCTGACTATCAATGCCATATGCATGATGCAAAATGTCAGCCATCCTCTCCATCCCCGTAGCAGCATTTGGTTCCTGTGTAGCAGCATACAGATCCTGCGTAGCAACATACAGATCCTGCGTAGCAGCCTCCTGTGTGCCGGTGGGGTCATATGAACAAGTCGCTCCACAAGATTGACACACATGGGTTAGAAGGCCACCACCCGAGGGCTACTATGATGGATGACACTCCGGGTCAAAGTGTTGATCGCCTGTAATGTCTCTACGTCAGCAATCTCCTTCGCAACAACAGGCATAACAATGTGCTCAAGAGGCGGCCTAGCGAGAGGTCGTCTCCCTTGTCATGTAAGATCCAGCTGTGCACCAGGCCTATCCTAAGCTGACCCCCCACCTCTCCCCTATAACTCCCTCATATCAAAATAATTTGGGATTTGGTTCAATATGAACTCACTATATAGTTTCCTAAGAAAATATTGGGGGACTTCACAATTATTGCACGGTGGGTAATCAAAGACCAAATATCATCTATCATAAAAATGGTTCCTAATCTCTTGGTGGTGACACCAATGAATAGGAAATCTCTTTGCATTGAGGGTAAGATTTTGATTTATTTTAGGGTCAATGAATAGAGAGCACAAATCACCTTGAGTAATTTTTAAATCTTTTACTTGTTTATATGATAATTTGTCTACATAATATGCCCTGGCTGCCCACCTCCTATCTTTCCATCCAGATATTTGTTGGGTAATTGCATCTACATTTTTTAACATCTCTTTCAATGAATTTGCTAGACGCATTATTTCTGTGGTTGAAGCATTTGGATCACTCAACCTACTAATAAGATCCTCAAGTTGTTTTCTATTGTTCTCAATTTCACTCCTCAAATTTTCTTGAGTGCCAGGAGGGTATTGAGTGATTGGTGGGGGAGGTTGATTTTGTTGTTGAGGTTGATTTTGTTGAGGATTTTCTTAGGGATTTTGTTGAGGATTTTCCTCCTCTTCTTGTTGAGGATTTGCAGGATTTCCTATAAATTAAAAAAAAAAATCAAATCTAACCTAAAACAAACAAAATCAATTTCAAACTAAGAAATTCAAAAAAAAATAGCAAACAATACTTACCTCTCACACCTCTTTGTTGTCGTGGCGCCATATTTGCAAAGAAAATCCAACTGTTGTTGATAAAATTTGTAGAAATCCTTCCTCCTAGAATGTGGGCGCGAAAGTGAGGGTTTTTGGCTGCAGGCAGAGATGAGAAACAGTAAATAGAAAATGATAGTTTTCACTTTTTTTTTGCTTTTAAAACAACATAACGCGAGTGCGTTATCTCTTTCCAAAAAAAATTTTGGCCACAAAAGTGCGACCAACTTCATGCACCCGCCCTTGAGAGTAATTATAGTTGTCCAGAATCGAGCTATGATCAATTTATTTTCAAAGTTCTTTACAAAATACATCATTTTTCAAAACTAAACATTATATTAGGGATAACTAAATTATTAAAGTGAACCATATTCATCCCACAATAATGGGTTACACTTTTTAGCCAAACTTGACATTGAAAGCAACATTTTGAGCAAAATCTTCACTTTCTGACACCTATAGTAGGTAAAATGTTAGGAATTTGAAGATGATCCAAACTAGTGATTTGTGAGATTTCATCTATAGATTTTAAATGTATTTTTTAAAAAATTGAAATTAAATTGTAATTTTTTTGCATCTCCTTTGATAACTAGTTTTTAATTGTAAACAACATTTTAAAAATGTAATGTGTACTTTCAATCACATAACTCTTTTTCTACAAAGAATAAAATTACAATTCTTTTGAATTCAAGTTGGTAACACTCATATATAGTGCTTCCATTTTGTTTCATAATGTTTTGTTGAATATTTTTCTTTTAATAAAAGTTTTGAAGCCAAACCAATGACAATTTAGACATAGGTGCACTTTCAATCACATAACATTTTTTGTATGTATTGAAATTCAATTTTCTTTTTTTTTTCGTTTGAACGAGGAAATAAATACCTAGTACATACATATTTTTAAAAAAAAATCCATTAATTTACTATTTTTCCACAATGGTTTTTCATTGAACTTGATGTTTGGTGAAAAACCTATGTTTAGTAAAACTAAAAATTAAAAGAAAAATATATCAAATTTATAGTTGTTGAGAAGATCGTTTTGAGGAATAAGGTTCTCCAACTTGGTTCATCTATTTGAATCCATTTGTACCTCCAAATCGAGCTTCAAAATTCAATAAATGCATTAATTTTTCAATTAAAGGAGAAAAGTAAAAAAAGGGTGTTCATTCAAACCCCCTTCTAATGAAGGGGGTTCAAATAGACACCCCCTATATGGAACAAGTGGGGGGTCATTTGAAGGTGGGAGGGGGGGTTCATTAGAAGGGCCTAGTTCATTAGAACGGGAGGGGGGTCCATTCAAACCCCCTTCATTAGAAGGGGTAAGCCATTTTAATTTTTTTGATCCAAGAATTTCTAATTTTTCTTTTTGAAAAATTGTAACCCACTATTGTGGCTTTCATTAGGATTCAAATATTTAGTTTCAAGCCACTTTTATTGACCCATATTTAATGAGTATTTATTCCCAATAAAATTTTATCATAAGTACAAAATGGTCCACCTAAAAATAGTTGCATTCATGAGATGCTCACAAGTCTAAATCATCAAGATTTCTTAGGAGGCCACCTATTTCAATAATTCTCCAACTCAAGCATTATTAAGCATAAAGATTCCCCCATAGTCAAATCCATTTAGCTTATGAACCATCCATCATAGAGTTGCCTAAATTTTTCATTTATATTTAGGCGGTGTATTTATCTAACTTGTATACATTATATTTTTTTTTTATCAAGATTCAACTACATAATTTTTAATCAATCTTTACTAGTTCCCATATTTCATGAGTGTTGATTTACGAGAACCCATCTCTTATTCAAACATACGGGTCTTCTTCTACTTAGAACTAAATCATCTAGGTGATGATCACAAGGATAGATATTTAGAACTTATTAGAAGATAATCCTTCCCAATACCACTTCAACTCAAGTTCCCTCAACCATGGAGTTTCTCCAAAGACTAAATGGTAAAAGTACAAAGTTGTGTCACACTTTCGACCAACTTATCAGCACAAGTGAATTTTAGTATTTCTAATTGAAAATCAATTTTGGTCAAACATATGAACTAGTAAGATTTATTCAAGTTAGATATTTCCACAAATTTTCCAAATAAAATTGTTGGATAAATGCATATGTAGCACCATTTTGAGGCCATTTTACAAAAAAAAAAATTAAAAATTAAAAATTGATGTTTCAACAACTCCTACTCATGTAAATAATTTTTTTTTTTTTAACATAAAAATACCCCTTTGTAGATCCATAAGTGTAGTTTTCAAAAATATATATTTTTTAATAGTTTAATCATTATTTATATTATATTTTTTATTTTTACTAAAATTAGGTTATCAAAAAACAACATTAGGTTGATTACCATGTCAATAAAAAATACTAAAACTTATTAAAAAATTGGAAAAAAATATGATGCACTAGACAAAAGAATCTATATCAAGATGGTATAATTTTTTTCTATTTTAGATAAATATTTAATATGAAAGTCGATGTCAAATGGAAACAGTTGTGTTTTAATACATGCACATTTTAATACTTATTTAAAATAATATATTATCAAATTTGAAAAAAAAATATATCCATGCACTAAAGTCTCAAGTTATAAATATACACAAAAAATTTGAAGGAAAAAAATCACTATATACAGATTGACATCTCATGTACCTTCATTCTTCAACATTTTATTGGCTACTAAATTATAGTGTTAAATTATAAAAAACTATTTTGAAATATTTTTTTAATCTTTTCAAAAAATACAAACATAAAATATACTAAAAAATATACATTTTATTAGTTTACATCATTTCAAAATTCAAAAACATATATGCCACTTTTTAGTGATTCAATTTTAAAAGTCAGATCAATGTTGTTGGTTGTTTCCTATTTGCATTTGAATCATTTGATTGTTCCTTGATTTATTCTTATTCATAGACCCTAGACACCTACTGAGAATTCAAACTAACTTTTCATCTTATCCATGGATCTCATCTAAACCTCTTAATCTAGGCAGCCATTCCCATAGAGATTTTTTTTCCTTATCTCAATCCTAAACCTAAATCCAATCCCTCATGTGCCACTTGTCACATGACTACATCTTTTATCCAAACCCTAATCTTCCTTCAATCTTATCCATTCATCATCAATCATTCATAGCCATTGATTTTTCCTCTTCAAGACTCTATATCTAGAGGCTCTTGTCCTTCATCAAATCCTAATTAATGGACTTTGAAGCTATCATACCCACATGCTATCATTTTGAGCTCTCATTTTGAAATCATATTAAGGTTTCTTCTAGAGCATTGAGAAATCCACATATCAATATCAAAAGAAAATCAAATGGAATAAGGGTGCACTCTATTTTTGCTTATTTTACGGAGTGATGAAAATATCCTAGGTGAAGGTATTGTGCTATGCATTTCTTTATCTTCCATTTTTTTTACCTTCAACATTTTCCTTGTCATCATATCCTTTAGTGGATCTTTTGCTACTAACATCTCTTGCCTAATATAAATCCACAAATCCACAAATATATGCTAAGTTTTATTACTTTGTAGAATCACCATGATAATGAAGAGAGTACTTAGATTTACCCTACAAATATCTAGAGACCCTATTAATTGTATTGCAATGATCTCCTTCAAGATTAACCATAAAGTGACTTAAGAATCCCACTTCTTGGCCAATGTATAATCTAGTATAGAGCACAACATACTTCAAGCTCCCATCGACACTAACATAAGATTCTCAAGCCATGTCCTCCATCTCATTGGGTGATGTCAGAAACTTATATATAAATAATCTAGTTCCCACTAAGATAGGAAAACATAATGGTTTGCAAATTGTCATGTTGAATCTCTCCAACATTGAATTCATATAATTGCTCCGACCTAACCAAAACATTTTTTTTTCTCTATCTCTTTTGATATCCACACCCAAAATATATCTAGTAGTCGCTAAGTAATTCACCTTAAATTATGCTAAAAGTTGAGACTTCAACCTTATCACATTTTATTAAGAAAACTATCAAGAGTTGAGAATGAAAATTATTAAAATAATTATATATAGAGAGAGAGAGAGAGACAAAATAAGAAAATATTAACTACAATATAGAAAATATAGAAATTGGGAGAGGACAACTTGAACCTATGAAATACATCCAACAACTCACTATCTTGGATACTAATTTGCACTCAAATTTTCATTAATATTTTCTATGTTGGTGTCCTATGTTGCATGTTGTCATCTTAGGATTGTCTAAAATGAAAGTTATTCTCTAGAAATTACTATGTCTACACACTAAGAGATAGAAGTATACAAAAAAAAATGCTATTTCAACTAATATGAAGGTACATGTAAATTCCAAAAACTAAACCAAAGTTAAAAGTTTAAATGAAACCTAGTTTAGCCTAACATTTTCTCCATGAGTTGTCAATAAAGTGAGGAATAATGGATTTTAGTACATGTGCACTTAGTCTTTGTATATCTAGGTTTAAAGGAAATAAAATTTAACCAATATATGAGAGAGAGGAGGGACACAGAGAGAGAGGTACTAGGAGAGAGAGAGGAGATAGGGTGGGAGGGAGAGAGAGGTAGGTAGAAGGAAATAAGTATATATTCACAAAACCTTAAAATGAGTAAGTAATCTCACAATCTCATGTAAATCTTTAAAATTAATCAATGACAAGTTGCAAATCATCATACCTAAAAATTTATAGCTTCTCTTGCCAAAATAAATCCTTTTGTGTATTTTCTCTAGATGCTTGAATTGAAAAGAATATTTATATGAGGGTTTTCGGTTGGAAGAATTTTGATCAACACCCTTTCGACTAACAGGTTTTTGGTCTAATATGCTTTGGGTGAAACAATTTTAGTCAAAAAGGTTTCAACCGAAACTATCTATGTGGCATCCTTGTTGGCAACCACCTCAACATTTTGTAATTTTTTCTAAGACTTTCCTCTTGAATTGAATATTTCTTGAACCAAAATGAAATTAAAAATAAAGTACTCTTTTATAGAACTCAAAGTCAACAATCCAAATATATAATTTTTTTGATATTCTGATTCATTGTAATATGGTTTTTTTTTTTAATAATGCAAGTAGGTTGTTATAATAAAAAATGAGGTTGATTAGGAATTAAAAAAATCATACTAAAACATATTCTGAATATTTAGAAGAATATATGGTGTACTAGAGGAGAGAATCCACTCCAATAAGTTATAATTTAGTTTTTGAAAAATATATAAAAAAAACAAAAGTTGACGTTAAATGAAAACTATCAACTTCTCGTAAGTTTGACTTTAAAATGTTATTATGAGAAAAATATGCATCGATTTTTTTTCCATGCACTAGATATTGAAGTTATCTATTTGGAAAAAAATCAAGGTAGAATAGAATTGTTCTCTATTTTTTTGTGGCATCAACTCGATGTCACTTTCTCTTGAAATTTTTAGCAATTCAAAATCTACTCTTAAATTTTTTTAAAAATATATCAACATAAATTTTAATTTTTTTGAAAAATTATAAGCATAAAATTCATGAAGAGTTCTAAATTTCATTAAAGTTTACATTATTTTGAAATTCAAAATGTATAAAGACCACTTTTATGCGGTTGAAGTTGAATTTTTTGTTTGTGTTGACTGATTCCTTTATAAAAGTGTGACACGGGTTTATACTTTTACCCTATCATACTCATATTGGACTTCATAATATGGTTACAATGTATAACTATATATAAAATCTACAAGAGACACAATGTACCAAGATAAAATATGTTGTTACATAACTCACATTTATAATATAACTATTGATCTTTGTGTGTTTGCATTTTATATTCATACACTAGTGCATCCTAAAATATTCTCATAAATTTGACTACGATTATATCTTTACTCACCAACTCACATCTCTTTAACTCTTTACCATTTTTTATTACATATGTTATTAACTTGTATTTTCCAAAACTAATTCAGTTATTTCCAATCACACGGGTGCTCTCTATATGTATATAATCCAACAAACATTGCAAACTGCCACAACTAACACATGATCTCTTCAAATATGATTTCTTATAAAATAATTATCCATCCACTCTTTCACATAACACACTTGAAATAAAATTATACCTCTTTTGTAGGCACTAGGAAACAATCAAGCATGTCTTCTAATTATATCCTAGAGCTTAGGAGACAAGAAATTAAATCATGATTTTTTCAAGCCTTTTAGATCTAATATTTTTTCTTGGCACATGATCTTGCTAGGAGATAAGCCTAAAATTCATGTTAAGTTTACCCAGATATGGCATGCTTCTACAAATGAAATTATTCTATTTGGTAAGATAAGATATTTAACTCTTTTTTTGGATATGTTGTTGGTAGAAGTTTCTCTATGTATTCTAAATTTGTGATCTAGTCAATGTGTTAATATAGATACAAGTATTAAAAGCTAATAAAGTTACACTTGAAGTGGCTCACTTGTAGGTGTTTCTTGACCACTAAAATAATGCATCTTGTATAATTTTCAGAGTTATATTGGCATCTTCCAACATGGGCCAACCCCTCCTAGAAGACCTTAATGTGATAGGAACCATAATACATGTGGGCATCATTCTCATGATTATCGTGCTTCTTAGCACAGATTCATGGTTACAATGCTCATGGATGGTGCTAGGCTTTCCATTAGCCTTCAACATCTTCTTAGACCCATGGTAGAGGTGCCTTTGGCTGGCCAGATAGTGGTAAATTTCCTCATTTTTCCTTGGCTATTTCTCCTCTCGGAGTTGTTGATCCACTTGTAGATGAAGTGAAAACTAATAAAAAACAAGCCAATGATAGTGCTCTTATTGGTTGGGAGCCTATTTCAGATGGTCATAATAATCCTAATGCATGGAATCCGAATGCTTATAACCCATCTTTAGCTATTTGATCAATAACTTTTTTTTATATTGCTAATTATTTACAAATGTCATGCTCATATGAGCATCAACATAAGACCACTACAAGCTCTTGCAAGCATAACCATGAGACTAATAATAGCTCCTTTTGAGCAACCACATTAGAAACCACCTATGAAAACTCAAGAGTCACAACTTAGAAATCTACTTATTTAGAAACCACCTCCATATAGAGCTCCATACTAGATGTCAAATTGAAATTTGAACTTGGATCTCTAAATTGAAAACTCAATACTTTAACCAATTAAACTCAATCCCTTGAACATCAATAACTCTTCTTATCGCCTATTAAAAGAAAATCTCTCTGTATCTTTACACATACGTGACTTGAAAAGTAGAAATGCTTCGACCTATAAACCAAAGTGGAAGTTACAGTATATTCATTAATTTAGATTTATCTTTTTTCGATAAAGTTGTCTTGTTCTCCACCACAATACAGACGATGCCAATACTGCCAACATACACACGCTGGACAGAATGATGAAGGTGAGCTGAAAACATTTGCTTCCTGTGCAAGTTTCTTCTCCTTGTCTATCTGCCTCTTTATCATACAAATAGCCTGCCACCCACACAGACAGCACATATGACACCACTGGGTTCCCCATCAACACAACATTGTACAGTGTTCCAAAATGGGCCAGCCCAAAGAGCTCAGACACAGTTGTAGGATTTAGACACCAGTTTGCTCCAAAAGAGAGTCCTATAACAATGGAGCCCAAATACAGAGTCCATTGAAAAGTGCCTGCCAGTACTACAAGAAAATACCCACCACACAAAACTAACCCAGCCATTGCAGTCAACAATGGCCTGGCCACTCCAAATTTTGAAAGCAAATAATCAGAAAAAACCCCAACTCCGAAGCGGCCTAAAAACTGGCATGCTGATATGAGAGTGACAAATATGGTGATGTGGTGTTGTGTAAATCCCAGAGATGTTGCAATCTGACTCAAGTTGTTCACTGCTACAAAGCCTGAGCCCAGAGCAATGGCAGAAGTAAACAAGACAAGCAAGAAATTAAAGCTGCAGAGTTCTCCCCACACAGAGATATTAGTATACTCAATAATAACAGACTGGTCAGATTCATTATTTGTGAGCAAGGGCTCAGAAAATTTTGAGGTTGAAGTTGAAGTTCTCTCATGGTGGTTTGCTTTCCACGCCACACACAGTGGGACTGCCAGAATAAAAACTGCAACTGCAAATTCAACTTGATGTGCCTGCAAAGCACAAGTTACTTAGTAAACCATGTTGAAACAAAAATGTGCTTACTCTAAATGTCTTTTGAAAATTTGATCTCTTCCCTTACGTTTATAAATTTAATGCAATTAGAATAAAGGTATCCTAATTATTATTATTTTTAAATAGAAATATTAGAATAATGAGAAAGTTGTGAATTGAATAACACTGTGAGTCAAATTAATTTCTGTAAGGAGATCTGTACGTAATAGGATTTTATTTGTATCTTCTTAGTGTGATTATTAAATTAGAATTATAGATAGATTGTTAATAACTAGTTGTATATATATTTTTATTTATTATTTTTAAGTACATCATAAAGTTTGATTCGAATCTTTTGTAGAAAAAACCACATACTACCAAATCTAGAAACAATGGATTGATAATGACATTTTTTCTGCTTCTTTGAAAAAACTAACACTATCAAATCCGAAACAATGAATTGATAATGATATTTTTTCTACACTATCAAATTTGATAATGATATTTTTCTAATTTGTAAAAAGAAACTCACACTATTAACAATGCATTGATACTTTTTCTAAAGACTTACATGAAATTACACAATTCTCTTGATCCTTTCTAAGCCATAGTAATGTGATATTCTTGACTAGAAAGAAGATAAACCAGCAACTGAACTTATAATTGTGGGACATTTTGTAGTGCTTTGCTCTAAAAGTTAGATGGTGATAAGATAGTCCTCGCTCTAAGAAAATTCACCGTCAACAATTCACCGTCGGGAAATTCACCGCCAACAATTTACCATCAAACAATTCATCGCCATGACAAATTCATCTCGTGGAAAATTCACCACTAACAATTTATTGCCGTGGATAATTCATCACATATACAATTAGAAATTTTGGTTTATGATAATAAAAATGAAAACATTTTTCAATATAATTTATTTTATTCTAGTAAACCAACTATACAACAATATCAGTCATCTCTATTATTAATACCGTGGAAATTATTCTTTTAAAAAAAAATCTCAATATCTTTGAATTATATATTAAAAATATTAATGTGATGATCCGCAGTGACTAATGGTGAATTTTCTACGAAATAAATTTGTCATAACAATGAATTATTAACTGTGAATTTCGCTGAAGCCCATAGTCCCCATGTGAGCTGTGCAGCTTTAATGGAAAAAAACTGACGAGCATAATAATCAATGGTGATTTCAAATGCAGGATACAGTAATGGCAATCTCCTCGACCAACTATCACCCCCCATCAAATTCAAACCAAAAAATTTTCACCACAATGAAAAAACTAAATAAAATATCTAGATTGTATGAATACAAGCTTAAATTATAAATCATATACAGCAATAAAATCACTCACCTGAAAAGAGTTTCCACCCCAAAAGCTAAAACCCATCAAAAACAGCGCCAAAACCACCACCGGGGCAGACACCATGCCTAATTTCAGCGTAGTTGTGGAAGAAGCATATTCAAAGTCAAGTGGGTCGTGTTTTCGTAC
>VDFB02348790.1:14199-38844 GCA_007258455.2 Sequoia sempervirens
ACTTCGATCCTTGTTTTTGTTCCATCTCAAAATTTTGAGTGTAACTATCCTCAATCTCACGTCCAAGGTCAACATTTCCTGATTTCAGAAAAAAAAAAGTGGCCACTTAAGCCCCCTTTTTGGGAACCATCTTGGTGCACTTACCGACTAGTGCATCCTAAAATATTCTCATAAATTTGACTATAATTATATCTTTACTCACCAACTCATATCTCTTTAACTCTTTACCATTTTATATTACATATGTTATTAACTTATATTTTCCAAAACTAATTAATTTATTTCCAATCACATGTGTGCTCTCTATATGTATATAATCCAATAGACATTGCAAACTACCACAACTAACACATGATCTCTTCAAATATGATTTCTTATAAAATAATTATCCATCTACTCTTTCATGTAACACACTTGAAATAAAATTATAGCTCTTTTGTAGGCATTAGGAAACAATCAAGCATGTCTTCTAATTATATCTAGGAGCTTAGGAGACGTGAAATTAAATCATGATTTTTTCAAGCCTTTTAGATCTAATACTTTTTCTTGGCACATGATCTTGCTAGGAGATAAGCCTAAAATTCATGTTAAGTTTACCCAGATATGACATGCTTTTACAATGGAAATTATTCTATTTGGAAAGATAAGATATTTAACTCTTTTTCTGGATATGTTGTTGCTAGAAGTTTTTCTATTTATTCTAAATTTGTGATCTAGTCAATGTGTTAATATAGATACAAGTAAAAGCTAATAAAGTTACACTTGAAGTGGCTCACTTGTAGGTGTTTCTTGACCACTAAAATAATGCATCTTGTATAATTTTCAGAGTTATATTGGCATCTTCCAACATAGGCCAACCCCTCCTAGAAGACGTTAATGTGGTAGGAGCCACAATACCTATGGGCATCATTCTCATGATTATCATGCTTCTTAGCATAGATTCATGGTTACAATGCTCATGGATGGTGCTAGGCTTCCCATTAGCCTTCAACATCTTCTTAGGCCCATGGTAGAGGTGCCTTTGGTTGGCCAGATAGTGGTAAATTTCCTCATTTTCCCTTGGCTATTTCTCCTCCTGGAGTTGTTGATCCACTTGTAGATGAAGTGAAAACTACTAACAAACAAGCCAATGATAGTGCACTTACTGGTTGGGAGCCTATTTCAGATGGTCATAATAATCCTAATGCATGGAATCCAAATGCTTATAACCCATCTTTGGCTACTTGATTAATAACTTTTTTTAATATTGCTAAGTATTTACAAATATTATGCTCATATGAGCATCAACATAAGACCACTATAAGCTCTTGCAAGCATAACCATGAGACTAATAATATCTTCGTTTGAGCAACCACATTAGAAACCACCTATGAAAACTCAAGAGTCACAACTTAGGAATCTACTTATTTAGAAACCACCTCCATATAAAACTCCATATTAGATGTCCCATTGAAATTTGAACTTGGATCTCTAAATTGAAAACTCGATACTTTAACCAATTAAACTCAATCCCTTGAACATCAATAACTCTTCTTGCCACCTATTAAAAAATAATCTCTCTGTATCTTTACACATACGTGACTTGAAAAGTAGAAATGCTTCGACCTATAAGCCAAAGTGGAAGTTACAGTATATTCATTAATTTAGATTTGTCTTTTTTCGATAAAGTTGTCTTGTTCTCCACCACAATACAGACGATGCCAATACTGCCAACATACACACGCTGGACATAATGATGAAGGTGAACTTAAAACATTTGCTTCCTGTGCAAGTTTCTTCTCCTTGTCTATCTGCCTCTTTATCATACAAATAGCCTGCCACCCACACAGACAGCACATATGACACCACTGGGTTCCCCATCAACACAACATTGTACAGTGTTCCAAAATGGGCCAGCCCAAAGAGCTCAGACACAGTTGTAGGATTTAGACACCAGTTTGCTCCAAAAGAGAGTCCTATAACAATGGAGCCCAAATACAGAGTCCATTGAAAAGTGCCTGCCATTACTACAAGAAAATACCCACCACACAAAACTAGCCCAGCCATTGCAGTCAACAATGGCCTGGCCACTCCAAATTTTGAAAGCAAATAATCAGATAAAACCCCAACTCCGAAGCGGCCTAAAAACTGGCATGCTGATATGAGAGTGACAAATATGGTAATGTGGTTTTGTTGAAATCCCAGAGATGTTGCAATCTGACTCATGTTGTTCACTGCTACAAAGCCTGAGCCCAGAGCAATGGCAGAAGTAAACAAGACAAGCAAGAAATTGAAGCTGCAAAGTTCTCCCCACACAGAGATATTAGTATACTCTGTAATAGCAGACTCATCAGATTCATCATTTGTGACCAAGGGCTCAGAAAGTTTTGAGGTTGAAGTTGAAGTTTTCTCATGGTGGTTTGCTTTCCATGCCACACACAGTGGGACTGCCAGAATAAAAACTGCAACTGCAAATTCAACTTGATCTGCCTGCAAAGCACAAGTTACTTAGTAAATCATGTTGAAACAAAAATTTGCTTATTCTAAATGTCTTTTGAAAATTTGAAATGAGTCAAACTCATTGACCCATTTTTCATAAGTAGATTAACACAGTGAGTAAAATTAATTTCTTTAAAGAGATCTGTATGTAATAAGATTTTATTTGTATCTTAGTGTGATTATTAAATTAGAATTATAGCTAGATTGTTAATAACTAATCATATATTTTCTTTTATTTTTTATTTTTAAGTATATCATAAAGTTTGATTCTAATCTTTTGTAAAAAAAAATGCATACTACCAAATCCAGAAACAATAGATTGATAATGACATTTTTTCTGCTTCTTTGAAAAAAGAAACACTATCAAATCCAAAATCCAGAAAAAGTTCACACTATCAAATTTGATAATGATATTTTTCTATTTTGTTAAAAAAACTCACCTATTAACAATGCATTGATATTTTTTCTAAAAGACTTATTTGACATTACTCAATTCTATTAATCTTTTCTAAGCCAAAGTAGTGTGATATTCTTGGCTAGAAAGAAGATAAATCGGCAACTGAACTTATAATTGTGGGATATTTGGTAGTGCTCTGCTCCAAAAGCTAGATGGTGATAAGATAGTCCCAGCTCTAGGAAAATTCACTGTCAACAATTCACTTCACCGCCAGCAATTCACCGTCAAACAATTCATCACCATGACAAATTCATCTTGTGGAAAATTCACCACCAACAATTCATCGCCGTGGATAATTCATCGCATATACAATTAGAAATTTTGATTTATGATAATAAAAATGAAAACATTTTTCAATATATTTTATTTTATTTTAGTAAACCAATTATACAATAATATCAGTCATCTCTATTATTAATGTGGTGGAAATTATTCTTTTGCAAAAAAAATCTCAATGTCTTTGAATTATATATAAAAAAATGTTAATGCGATGAATAATCCACGATGATGGTGAATTTTCCACAAGATGAATTTATCATGACAGTGAATTGTTGATGATGAATGATGATGAATTGTTAACAAGCCGATAGTCCCAGTGTGGGCTGTGCAGCTTTAATGGAAAAAAACTGACAAGTATAATAATCAATGGTGATTTCAAATGCAGAATACAGTAATTACAATCTCCTCGACCAACTATCACCCCCCATCAAATTCAAACCAAAAAATTTTCACCACAATGAAAAAACTAAATAAAATATCTAGATTGTATGAATACAAGCTTAAATTATAAATTATATACAGCAATAAAATCACTCGCCTGAGAAGAGTTTCCACCCCAAAAGCTAAAACCCATCAAAAACAGCGCCAAAACCACCACCGGAGCAGACACCATGCCTAATTTCAGCGTAGTTGTGGAAGAAGCACATTCAAAGTCAAGTGGGTCGTGTTTTCGTACGATGGGACTGAGCAGAAGGGCCACTACAGTAGGGACAATGGCGGCCACTAACAAGAAAGATGACCCATCTGACTCCGGAAAAACAAGGCGCCAAGTAGTGGACAGAATGGCGCTGCTCAGACCGAGGCATCCCTTCATCAATCCCACCACAATTCCTCTATTGCCCGGAAAATTATTGACGCAGGTCACAATGGAAGCCGTGTTGTAGTACGTTTGGCCATTGATGGCCAGACAGATTAACACGCACATCTCCCACACAGCAGGAGTTGATAGGCGACTGGTCACGAAGAGCCATATGACCACATAGCCTACCAAATTCTGTGCCGCTCCGACGAGCAGGACAAGCCATGGAGGAAACCGGTCGTAAAGCAGGCCTGAGATAATGCCTACACACTCCCCTGTGTCTTTTAAGACTGAAATCAAGTCGAGCTGCTGTTGGGTGTAGCCAAAGCGGGTCTTGATGGTCTGGGAATAAATGCTAAAACTGTATGATGCGCCTGCACAACATTCTATCCATATGCAGGCTACCAAAACTGTCCATCTGTTGTTCAGAAAACTGTTCCCCATTAAGACTAACTATAAGCTATACGAAGAATGGTGTTAATTAAACTGAAAAATTCAGTCTGCTTAGTACGAAAGTAAAGCTTCCTCTACCCTTCCCAACGAAGCTTCCCCACTCCTTCCTCTAGACTCTACGTGTAAAGTTCCAGACGTTGATGTGGGGTATGTTCAGTATCTTTTTAGTTAAAATCTTGTCTCTGACTATCTATTTTTGGTAGGGTACTCACAAAAAGGACAAGTTATTGGATTTGTCGGCGGTACTCTTGGCAGGCGTGAGCGGTTCTTCAACCGTGGAAACGAAAATATCTCGGGTGTAAAATCTGATTCACCCCACTAAACCGCCTTGACCAAGTAACGCATGCTTAGAGTCTAGAACTCGATATATACTGCTGTTGAATTCAAAAATGACATGATTAGCTTATTCGGTCAGGTCACGAGTTCAATTTCTGATTTGTCTCTCGAAATGTAAAATTCATAAATTTAAATAATATTGCAGTACAATTTAGTTGCGAATAAATAATATAAAAGATTAAACAGAATAACAAAATAATAAATAAGACACAGATTTACACAGTAAAATTTTAACATGTCAATGAAATATCCTGGAAACAAAGTATCTGAGAGAAACTCATTATAATCTTAACACAACTGTTGCTATTCAACTACAACTACAATTCAACGATTTGCCTTCAAGACAACAAGATATTTATAATATCTTCAAGATAACAATCACTATCTAATCTTAGGAAAAACTAGCTTTGTTTTATTGTTTTATTGCTTTATATTTTTCAAAGATTAGATTTTGTTTTGTTTCTTTTATTTGTTGACATTATCCAACATAGATGAGGGTCCGTTGCACATTAATCGAGAGGTTATGGGGGGCTCGCCCTGTATAGAGTTAAGAACCAAATCGTTGGACTAAACTCTCAATACTAACTCAAAGATACAAAATAATCATTATAACATTGTCAAGAAGAATCATGACACTTACCTAAACATTAACTATCCTTGTAACACATCTAGCTATGTGCATTGCTTCTATCCTCCTTTCCAATTCAAATTTACTTCATAATGACAATGTTACTATATTTTTGTGAAATTATGTGTAGGTGAATACCAAGAACAACAAACTCACCATTCAAAAGGACCCACCATTCAACTTAAGTAATAGATCGATACAATTGAAACAAAAAATACATTTGTATGCATAACATTTTTTTAAATTACAATCTTATAAATGATAGCTCCTTTTAAAGCAACCTTCAAATGCATCTATCTAAAACTCAACAATAATTAATCAAATTTGATTACATTGAGCTTACGTACCACTTTATTATGTTTCTCTTAATCAAACTACTTCACAACTATGCATTAAAATTTTAATCTTGCTAAGATGACACATTATATTTTAGGAAATCAAGACAAATCTCTCAATTTCACATCAAAATAGTTATTGTGGTCCCTAAATTTAGAAAATAACTCACATCTACATTCATAAAAGAAAAAAAAAAAGCACAATAATTTTTTTAAAAATCAAGTAAAAGAGAACTTGCATATAGAAACTAGGACCATAAATATGTCTACTAAGACTATAAACATTTGACTAGTAACAAAGCAATGCTTCTAGCTTCAATAAATATACCTATAATTATCACATAATTTGTAGAAAAGTGTTCATTTTAGGTGCTAAATCATCTACAATATTGATTCCTCTAACTATTGTTGAAATTAAAAAGAATGAGATAACTAAATTAACATACACTGTATGATTATTTGATTTAAAAAAAATGAAGACAAAGCCCAATTATATCATTTCACATAACACATGCCATGTGATTAAGCTCGCGTATTTACATCTTATTTTAGATGAAAATCACTTCATGATTCATTGTTATTCATTAAATTATCTTAGTTGAAAAATAAATAATTATTTAAATGAGTTCATGTTATAGATTTGATAAATTGTTTCTTCTCTATTGTAGGAAATTGTATACAAACATTCCCCAAAGACAATCAGCATATCATGGGATGAAGAATCATGGGTATTAGTTCAAGGCTAATTAATTATCGTAATCTATTTCAAGATCAAGCACTTCTCCACATTTCAAGACTCTAGGTCACCTATCTCCTTAAGGAAAATGATGACAATAATACTATAAAGTTTTAGAGAAAAAAATATCTCTCTTACAATGAGCTTTTTACCATTATATGCAAGGATGAATTTAAGATGAATCTCAATAATTACAATGGACTTGTGAAAAAATACATTTGAGATTTAGTTGCACAGTTTCATAGTTTGTACCAGAAGAACTCCAAGATCTCTTTTCTTGAAAATTATATGTACAAAATGACTATAAATTTAAATATATTCTGATGCTTGTGTATATTACTTCTTTTGTACTACTTATATATATTTTATGTACTTACTTTCTTATTCACAACATGCTTCCAACTCTATTTCCAAAAATATTTACATTACAACTTATAATTTATCACATATTATAACTTATATAATTTTATTTGTGGGGCTCCTATTAAGGATTTATTAAATATTATGTCTTACACTTTATTAAATAAATGCCCCACATAGTGGCTAGCACCTTCCTTTTATTTTGGTTTGTATTTGTATTATAGTAAGATTTGTAGACACGGATGCATTGAAACTAGGAATTGCTACTTCTAATAATGAAATGTTTTTAGTAAGAACTTCAATACAAATGTCAACTTAGTTTTTGAGTTACAATTTACAAACATGAAACATTATCTTGTATCAAGTCATCATGATGTAAAACATAGTATACTTGTGCTTCTAAGGTACAAATATTACATCATCATGATATAAAACATCCACATTGTTTAGTATCAAACATTTAATATCAATATTTAGCCTGGTTCACATTTGATGTTCAATTTTACAAAAGGATAATGAAGAGCATGATTACTCTCATGATTTATATAATGTATTGCTTGACATACATTTTTCAAATAACATTATTTTTTTCTTACAATATTTCTAATATTTATGTCTTTTTTTTCAAATTGCAAAGCTCTTAGCAATTCTCGCATGACTTGCAAAGTAATATCTTCTAAATCTTAATAGCTAGAAAAATAAAGGGAAGAGTGATGATACATTTTTTCTAGTCATAAAATAATGGAGTAGTAGAACAAGACAAGTAGGATGGAGATGACATTTATATGAAAAATTAGTAGTATTATGAATGAAAGAGAGATATATAAAGAGTATGAATAGTTCAATTATTAGAATGGAAAAGTTCCAAAACATAGCATCACCATAAAGAGGGCTAGCCATCATATCATCTATTGCAATATACCCAAAGAGAAATGCATAAGTTTGATGAAGAATATAAAGAATGAGCATAGCAACCATGATGATACTACCATCAATTACATAGAATCAATTTAGAATTGTAATTTGGACATAGAAATAAATATATAGCACAATGCAAATGCAATAGTTTAGTCAATTTCAATTTTAATGTTTACAAAATTCTAACTACTTGTGTGAAAATAATTATTTATAATCCAAGAATCTTGAGAGGCATTGCTAATTATAATTATATTGAGATTTTCAAACTATCATATTGCAATAATATATTTAAGAATAATGATATGTCATATTTAAATCGAGAAAATAAGTTCCTCAATTGAAATTACTCCACAACCTCTTTTAAGCTTATCTTGGAGGTCTATATTGGTATAAATTGTCATGAATAATGAAAAATATTCCATCACTACCTTGTTCTTGGCATATTAAGGTTTGCTTTTAGAATTTTTCTTAGCATCTTTTTGTTGTCTCTAATGTTCTTATTATTTATATCTCCATTGAAGCCTAAAGACATTGAGATTATAAAGGGACACTTGTACACAAGCCTCTTAGTCCTTTGTATGGAGAGGACATCCCCTAGCATCTCATGATGCCTACAAGGATGCTTTAAAATTGTTATTGACATAGAAATCAACATATACAATGCAAACACAATAATTTATTCTATATAAATTTTATTATTTGCAATTATAAATTCTTATTTTCTACCATTTCATCTATTGTCAATATAATAAATATTTTTATTATCAAAAGATCTAAAATCTATCCAACAAACAAATAGAAATAGTAAATTCTACTGAAATATGCCTTACCTAAAGATCCCTCTCAAACTATTCTATCAAGTGATTAAAACAAATTTAGACACATATGCAAAATGTGCAAGCATAAACAAGACATTTGAACTATTTGAACATAAAATGCTTGAAAATAATGATGTATCATACAACACGTTACCCATTTGTGAGAACTTTTAAGGTTACCTCAACATGATACCATTTATATTATTTTATTTGTAAGACATAAGAATAAAGTAAGTTAACATAGAAAATGGAGATTTCCCATAAGAAAGGGGAGCAAATAAACCAAATGTCCTTGTATATAAAGATAATACAATAATATGATATTTCAAATATTTAATCTAGAATAGAGAAAAGTATAGAATAGTTGAAGTTTGTTCCAGGTTGTTCAGTGGAGGACTCCAGTTGAAAAATGCTTCAATTTTGAAAAAAGGAAATCAAATATTTTATCAGGAACACCTCCAAAGCATAATGGTTTGATTCATGTAGGGATTATAGATAATTCCTTGGACCATGGAATTTAATCCTTAGCATGATATCTTGGTATTGTAGATAATGTCTTGGGCTATGGAATTTAATCTTGTTACTTCATATTAATGAGATTTGACATGAATTGAATCCTTTATACAAAGTTGGTTTGGACAATCCCATTGCCATAAATTCAAATGCTTCATATTGGATTCCACCTCTTGGACAACACCAGTGTAGAGGTGGTGAAAATCCATTGATATTGCATTAGGATTATATGTCAATAGGTATTACGTGGTTGTAGGGTGGATGGTTGTTTTCTGTTTGATTGGGTTTTTCCTTTGTTGTTATGGTTGTTTCATAGTCACTTACATGACACTGTCTACCACCCTTTGGTTGGGGTTTTTCTATTTTGATTGCAGACAGTTCTGGTTCTATCATCTTTTCGACGATTCTCTTCTTGTTTTCACGATTTTAAGTAAACAAGGATGTGATACAACAAGCAAACATGAAATTCACCAACTTTTAGAGAAAATACTAACTAAAGATACCAAAGGGTTGGGATATCAAAATCCTCCTCCTGACATAAGTGTCCTCCTTCCTAATGAACAACCAATGCCTTGTAACAATGATAAGGATGATAGGATCATATTAGGTCTCCCTCAACATATAACACAAGAAATTGGTGAATCTAGCAAGCAGTGAAGGCCTTGAAAACTAAAGAAACTACAATTCCCTTATCCACCATCTACAACTAAAAGGAAATTACAGATACTTCTACACAAAGGATTGATTACACTACCATCCATACAAGAAGATCAAAAACCAAATCCTAAGAATACAAACACATTGAACATTGTCAATGTCATAGAGTTATTGGACATAGTACTGATGAGTGTTGTGCTTTAAAAAAAATATTTAAAAAGTTTGATATCATAGAAATAATCCCTTAAAACATGTCTTTCCACTCCTTTCCATGTAATAATTGTAGATTCACAATATTCTCACTATTGCATACTTTATATTCATTGCAAAGCATTTTCAAAATGCAAGGAGCTCTTTTTCATCACCTATCTTGGCTCATTCTTGTCTTGCACTCAATGGGAGCAAGAATTAGATATCCTTGACCCTAGTTTAGCACTTGCTATTGTCCCTTTGGCTAATTGTCTACCTTTTTTATACGATGACCATGATTGGGATGCAGACGACCTACTATAGGTTGACTTGCATATTTTGTACTATTCTTTTGCTTTATTTTCATGTTTCTTTTATGTGATTGCATGTGTGTAATGTGATCCCCCGTGCAATTCTATTTGATGTACTTCTCTCTTTGTGACATTCTTCTATTTGTACCTACATTCTTCTCTATGTTGTAAACATTTTATCTTTTCTTTGTCTTGTGTTTTCCTTTTGGGGATGACGCAAGGTGTCGGGATATTCATGTATCTTCCATGTTGACCCAAAAGCTTTTTCTTTATCTTTTCATTTTTCTTGTGTTTTCCTTTTGGGGATGATGTAAGGCATTGAGACATTTAGGTCTCTTCCATGTTGACCCGAAAGGATTTTCTTTGTTTTCGCTCTCTTTATGTCATTCTTCTTGTTCCATGATTATTTGGGAAATGATGATAGTCCCAAGCTCTCTAAAAACATTGTAGCAAAGACATACTTCAATCTCGAATCCATGGATCCCTTATGTGATTTTGGGATTTCATTTTGGGGGAAACCCCTTTTCATGAAATAGCTTTATTTGGAAACATATTACTTGGCATAGGGCTTTCCAAATAATCTCTCATGTCCTCTTTATTGTTATCATTTATCATTTTCTACTTTAAAGTAATTGCTCACAACATGGTGTTTAGCAATTTCTTTAAAGTGGGGGCATACATTGGCATTATACTTTTACAACTCATGTTCCATTGTATAGTCTTCTTACTTCATGCGATGCATCTTTCTCTTTTTGGTGACATTGGGTGTGATGTCCTTTAAGAGTGTGATCTCTCTTAGCATATTATATTCTTCTTAGTGGCTTGATGTGACACACTGCATCCCCTAAGTTGTGAATCTTCTATTCTTCGATTGGTGCTCTCTTGGAGACAGTAGGCACGATGTTCCCTAAGTTAAGACCTTACATGAACTAAGAAAAACTCCTTTGAATGTACCTTACACTATTCTGCATACAATTTTAGTTATATGGCCACCTTGCATAGCACACTTTGATTGCCTTTGGTGCCATCTTGTTTGTTCATGAGTATCAAGTATATGAAGCTTTGCTTGCCTCATGAAGCTCAAAGTTCATTATTGTGTGGATCCTTATCAAAGTTATCAAGAGGTATAGCTTTGGTATGGTTTTACGTATGGGAGCCGAACTTAAGTGTGACTTTCCCATAGTCACTTGCTTGTCTATGTGAGTGCATACCGGTTGCATGTGTATGTGTCTTGATAGGGGCTCACCTAGTGGATGGCCTAAGGTTCCACTAGCTCTTGTGAGCATGTGTTTTGTTTGCATAGTAGACATCATGTTCCACTTGTAAACGTTCTTGGACAAATAGCTTAGATCTAATCCACAGCGTGTGGGACAAACAGTCGAAGCTTGATCCACCCCTTTTGTTTTTGTCTTTGGAAGTATATGCTTGTGCCTTATTGTTGCTCCTAATTTACATGTGTGTTCTCTTGTGCCTATGTTGGTTTGCCATAGGATCTTGATCCTAGGGGCTTGATCATCCGTCTTGATTGTTGTTGTCCTATCTCACTAGCATTAGTACACTTGGATCCATCTTGATGCGAGTTTGTCTACTTTAGTGTGAGTTTGAATCAAGTCCCTCCTCTCACTAAAGTGGGAGCTAAATGTAGTGTAGGGAAATGTATCCCTCTACATTTTCACACTTTTTTGGGCCCTCCTTGCTAAAATTGGGTTTCTTTATGCCTTATTTGGTCTTAGTTTGCATCCACAAGCCTAATTAAATACATCTTTCTGAGGATAATCCTGACACATATTTAAGGACTAGTCATAATTAAGTGATTTTGGATTCTATGACCCAGATTTAGTGATCTATAAATCATACACCACCTTAGGCATATGGGTCCCACCTAGGTTTTAGGACCTAGATATGAATTTAACATTAAACTAAGCATTTCTTGAAAAATGTGTCCCAAGCTTAGCCTAATGGGACTCATACACCACAACTGGTATATGATTCCTGCTTAGCTTAGACCTAATTTGAATTCAAATTCTTGATGGGATTTTATTCTCCTAGATCTGATGTCAGCTTGTGGTGTTGTAATTTCAGGAAATTTTGCATAAACAAGTATAAATACAAGATTATATTTCACTCATTTTTCACCTAGAAAGCTTACAAGTCATCAAGTTATAATAAGAGAACTTACAAGAGAATTCAAGATCATTGAAGAGTGATTATTAAGAATTTTGGAGCATTATTCAAGTATCAAGCATCATGTCAAAGTCATCATGCATCATGTTTGTTTTTGAGCTAACATTTGTGATGTAGGGTTTTATGATTCAAGAAAGTATTCAAATCAAGATCTATATAATTCAATCAAGAAACAAGATCCACATTCATGCTAGGAATTACTTACAAGATTGCAACCTTTTGTTCAAGGGTTTGGTGAGTTGCAACATAGCTTATTTGTTCATTCATCATTCCTTCATTCTATTTGATTTCATTTCAAGGTTTGATTATCAAAACAGGGTTTGACCAAGGAAAACCCCTATCCACTAACAAAACAACATTTTTTCCCTCTCTTTGATTTGTGATTGTAGATCTAGGTGGTTTAGGTTGAAGATCCATTGAAAAGCAAGATTGGATAAAAGTTATCAAGTTTTCAAAGTTGTCCCCTTGTTTACAAGATCACATAAAGTCACTTACAAAGAAAAATTCAATGTTTCAAAATCAAAAATTTGGTAGGAGGAAAGCTACAGGAAAGCATTAGAGGATATCAAAGTTTTGGATTAACCCTGATACTGGGACTAAATTGCCACTTGTGGCATATGAGTCCTAGTATACCTATTTTCAGACTTTTTCTATAGATCCTGATTCAGTAGTTCCAGATTCTAGTTTCGGCCCGAAACCCTAAACTAGGACTAAATTGCCCTTACTGGTGTACAAGTCCCAATGTGCATTAAAATCAGCATTTTTAGGATTCCAAACCTTTATTCAAGCTTATTCAAGTTTTCAGGTGCACTTCTGTACTTTCTCAGTTTATTGTTTTGATTTTGAATTCACTTCTAGGTCATTTAGTTAAACTTGTCTTGCATCTCATTTATATTTATCACCTTTCCAAGCCCTAGCTTGGTGGTGAACCCCTTTTTAGTCTTCAATCAGCCCCTAGGAAACCTTATTGCATCTATCTCTTTCCATAATTCTATACCTCTATTAAGATCTCTAAGGTATCCTTGAATGAACTAAGTGAAATATGTCCTAAACCCAAGTTCCATCTTCTAAAAGATAGAGCACCTATTTCTGAGGTTTCACCATTTATGTTATATTTTCTATTTGGATGTCGTAGATATCATCTAATGTTAATTTGAAGTATAAATTTTATTAGTGAACTCCATATTTAAACATTTTAAATTATATATGGTACAAATTGCATTCCCTATATATTTGATTGATCTCATAACTTTCATTTCCATCTTTAAGACTAGATTTTTTATTTATTTTTCTAAGTTTTAGATTTGAATGTCTTAATTTTCCTATCATTTTTTTTCATATTTGATTTCTTCTTGTGCCTGCCACGAGGTTTTACTCTTGATTTCTTCTCATTGCATTCTAAAATTATAATCATGGATACATTCTACTCTAAATTATAAATGAATTGCATATCATTTATGATTCAATGACAATCTCTTTCAAAGAATATGATAGTGATTTGTTCTTTACTACATCTTGCTAATCTCCTAAATATATAGAGAATGATTCATTTAACAATAATTCATACTCTTCCATTATTCATAATGCTTTTGTACCTATTGATGATTATCTTCTTCCCATAGCTCATAATAACACTAATGCAGAGTAGGTGGGAGACTCCAAACTAACACAAATTCAAAGAAATTTTCAAGACCAAAACTCTAACACTTCAAACAAATGATTTTTCTCATAATCTTCCACTATGCTTTGATGAGAGCAACAAATAAGGTAAATTTGACATAATTTACAGAAGACAACTCAAAACCACAATATAAAAACTTATTTGGATACCCATTAAACCCTTCTCTAGCATATATTAAATTCAGGCAGGGTTACTTTGGAACATATCCTTCAAAAACTTGTTGCTACATTGTCCTAAAGGCCTAGTTAGGCTTGCACACATAGGGGTGTATTGAATCTATATACTCCATGGGTCTAGAATCCAATCCAACACCTCAAACACATCAAATATGACCTGAACATGCTATTCCAACCTTTACAAATCACTTTCCAAGGTTTTTTTAACCAACCATAACCTGTATGCACCAAAATTGTTCAAAAACATGTTTTTTCCATCCTAGGGCATCATTATTCTTACACAAAACCTTATTTATGACTCCTACAACTTGGGAAACAAAAAGAGAATGTTTATACAGACCTATACATCAATTTTTGTGAATTTTCACCAAAGATAATTAAAGTTATACATTTTTCTATGCCACTAGTTAACCCAACTAGGGTTTCAAACAATTTACAAAGAAAATGCCATATCTTCCTCAATTCTCAACGAAATGGAATGAAACAAAAAAATATGGAAAGTAGATTCATAAAAATTTCATTTCCAATTGGTTTCAGACCTTTATTTGTGTGTACAAGCATGTGGCATTGAGAGGAACAGTTGGGAACACTGTAAAATGCAGAAATTTAAGTGTTTTATTGCTCCAAACTTCCTCCAATTCATTCAACAACCAAAAAAATGATGGAACCGGGGTTTTTTAACCTTTCCCAACCAATTCCAATAGTTACAAACTGACTTCTTTTAGTTGCAACCGACTTTGACCCTTCATCTTCCTCTTGTTGCATTTTTGCATTTTACCACATGGCAATTTTTGCAAGAATTAACAACTTTTACAATATTTGCAATATGACTCCAAAATGAACTCCTAGGAGTTAAACTAGACTCAAACCAATTAAAAATGGTCTAAAAGACCTTATTACATGAACCATACACAAACTAAACAAAATTTACAAAATGTCCTCATGGTGGCATGAACTCAATTAGGTGCTCCTGCACCATACTCCCCATGGAAAAAGAACTCAAGTCCCTTGAGTGAGGACCTAAAAATACATGAGAACCTACACCACAACCTACAACCACAATCACTTATGAAAAGAATAAAGAAAAAGGTAAAGCTGCAACTTCCACATCTGTCCCTTGATTGCATTTGTCAACTTCAACATGTAGTTGCTTCATCTTGAACTTGGGTCTATCCCTCCTTGCAATCTCAACAAGAAATTTGTGTATTCCTTCCTCATCTGAAAAAATTGTTGAACCTGCTACAAATATACCTCCTCCATTCTTCTTCTTCACTTTGGGTGATCCCACAATAGTGGTTTATAATTTTTGGCCAAACTGGACACTGAAATAATTTTTTTTAACTAAATCTTCACTTTCGAGCACCTATAGTGGCTAAACCATGAGGAATTTGTAGATGTTGCAAACTAGAGTTTCATGAAATTTTGTCTGTAGATTCTAAATATATATTTTTAAAAATTTTTGGAACTAGATTGCACTTCTTTTTCCATCTCCTTCGAAAACTACTTTTTTTTTCAGAAAACATTTTAAAAAAGTGGCGCTCACCGTATAACGCATAACTTTTTTTCCATGAAGGATAAAATTATAATTCTTTCGAATTTAGATTTGTAACTCCGATATCTAGTGCTTCCACCTAGTTAGATAGTTTTTTATTGAATATTTTTTCTTTAATCAAGTTTCAAAGTCAAACCAATTACAATTCAGACATAGCGCGACTGTATAACGTGTAACATTTTTTGTATGTTTCGAAATTCAAAAAAAAAATTGTTGGATCAAGAACTTCAATATCTAATGCACTCATATTTAAAAATAAAATTGATAATATGCTATTTTTCCACATGTGCAAAACAAAGAGCTTGATTTTCATTGAAAAGCCTATGTTTAATAAAACTAAAAAAACAAATACATAATAAAACCAAAACATATTAAAATTATAGTTGTTGGATAGCTCGTTCCGAGGACTACTTGATTCCAGTTGGGTTTGTGAAATCTCCTCCATTTTCATCCTCAACCCAAGATTCAAAGCGTAAAATTCTAGACTTTCAAAGTGCCTGAGGGGGAGAATGAGGGCAAAGGGGGCTTCGCTTGAACCAGGGTTCCCTCGAACCCCCTTTCCTTTTGCACTTTTTTTTTTTTTTTGGGTAGGAAATTGTGTCCAATATTTAATGGGTTCGCTCAAACCTACAAGTTCATTCGAACCCCTAAAACTAATTTTTTTTGCATGGGGTCATTTTTTTCTTGTTTTCCTTCCTCCATCAAATTGTAAACCACTGTTGTGGCTTCACCCCTTTATGTGCATGCTTCAACTTTCCCATCTTCCTTTGCAACTCATCCTTAAACTCTTCAGTTTTGTTTTCCCCCTCTTCCACATGATGCTCTACCCCTACAATTGCTACTTTCTTGGGTTTAGGAACCTCTCAGTTAACTGAAATAGAATTTCCATTATCCTTTTCTGAAAACAAAGAAGAAAACATCACCATATTAACATACCCCTTCAAGAAATATTGAATCCCAAGAGTCACTTCATCTTTGACAAGTCAACAAATCAAACTTTAACACTAACTCAATATCATTTCCCTCCAAAATCAAATCATTCTTCACCTCTGCTATCTTGGTACCTTCAAGGTTTGAAATAACTACAACCTCCATGTGCTTTTCTTCTTCTACTTTGATGAACTCTTCCCCATCAACTATCATCACATCAGTTTGCTTTGCTTGTTCTTTATCTTCCTCCATCAACAAAGGTTCTATTATCTCCACTTTCCTTCTCTTCAAAATAATCTTCTTGATAGGCCATTTCACCTTTTTCCTTATGGGTAAATGCCAACCACTTGCTTGTTTTTCTCTCTCAAGAAGTTGCATCTCCATTCGGAACTCAAGATCCATTCTTTCTATATCTTTTTTCATTTGTTCCAAGGCTTGTTTTAATTCTGCTATCTCTTTCTCAACATCAATTTACTTGGCCTTCTCATTCTTCTTCTTTACTTGTTTCTTGCTTGGTGCCTCCTTACTTTGCAAGTCTCCACGAACGAATCTCCTTAACATTTCTATTCTTCTTCTACAAGCAAGTCTCTTTCACCTTGCTTCTTCTTGTCTTTGTGATACCTCACCTAGGTTTCCTCACTTTCTTCACTACCTAGTCTTTTGACATCCAGGTTCTTCCTTCAACCTGCAAAAGACAATACACAACTCTAAAAAATCACTTGCCCAGATCTTTTGGGATCTAATACCAATTGATGTAGAGCATCAAATACTTCAAGGGTTCTAAAGACCCAAAACACAAACTTTGAAAAAATCACTTAAACTTTCACAAACTCTTCTTCAATGAAACTTGATTTCACAAGGCTAGAAAACACCAAAAAAGGGAATTAAGACCCAAAACACTCACTGAACTCCTAATACACCTTAAGCATCTTGATCAAACCAAAAACACTCTCTTATAACATTGTTTCATCAGTTCCTCAATTGCTTACACCAAAAAACCAAAATTGCTTGTAGTAGTCCTCAAAGACAAAACTAATCATAACTTTTCAAGGAGATGGAGTTACCCAAAACTAAACATAGATTCTAGGACCCATTAAAGAGTTTTAAAACACACTTCAAACTTAGATGGGGTTGTTTCGAAAAGATTAACCCTAAAATGATTCTCTCGCAACAATAAGCTCCAAATAGGTCTATTTTCCAAAGCATGTTTGGGTATGTGCAAGATCATGATGGGCCAAAAAGTGGCGATATGATGGGTATTTCTAGGGTATGTGGCTGACGAATTTTTTTCTACCCAAAATTAATGAAATGAAAAAGGGTTTTTAAAGGAGATTTTCAGCTTTCTACCAATATAAATTATGCTTTACTTTGAATTTAATAAATAATTATTATTCATTTTCTATTTGAATTATGACTAAAGTCCTGATTGATAGGTTGATTGAAAAACATCTATAGCTTTCAAATGGTATCACATTTTTTGAATCCAAAAATGTGTCACATTTAATGCTTCATATACTATAGGATTAAAAAAAATGAATTTCATGAATTTTTGACCAAGGTGGTTAGACGTACAAGTTTTTATATTTTTTTAAAGTTGTAATAAAAAAATCATAATTAATTATTTACTTGGAAATAAATTACAAAAAAATATGCATTACATTAGGACATGCGTCCTCTACTTATATCTAAAATCTTATAAAAAAATATTATCATTTTATTGTGGTTAGGGTGGTTAGACAGACACCTACTTATTTTTTCCCTGAAATTTAAGTACTACTACATTGAAATTTCAAATTTTCACCAAATATATTTTGTTTTCTAAAAAATAAACCTAGTGGTTTAGAAACTAAATTCAATTTTATACAAATTCTATTCTTACATGTTTTTGAAATAATATAGATAACTTATTCAAATTTTTACGTCAAGTTGCCTAACTCTGATTTTTCTGAATTTTTTGCCACTTAAGGGCCTGTTTTTTCCATGATGATCCTGCACATACCGATCTACACTAATCAACTTCTCAACCCTTAATCTCCATTGAAATACCTTTTCCAAACACTAAAACTTCATAATCAACAATCATTGTTAATTAGAAGACTCATTAATGCTCCAAAATACAAAACCCTCACTCTAGGCCATTTTAGACTAGGTATGACAGGGGTTATTGGAACTATGCTTTCCCAACCTTATTCCACTTAGCCACTGCTTCAAACACCTTGCAAAAATTCTGCACAAGCTTTAAGAACCAAATTCCAACCTTCTTGAATGCATCTAAAACAAATTTCAACTTGGAGCCACCACTTTCATGACAAAAACTCAGAAAATTCAATAAGGGCAGCAACTAAACTTTGCAACTTGATTTCTCTTGTATCTGCAAACATAATTATATTAAAAAAATTAACCTAACCTAGCCCATTCCACCAATTTACAAAGCCTCCATTGGTGGAATGGTTGTTTAACCACTCTTTAGACTCTCAAAACCCTTAAATTGAGGGTTTCAAACAGTTTACTGTAAAAATGCTCTTAAATCCTCTAAGCTTAATGAAAATTCCTCAAAAAAATTCCAAATGGAAGCTAACACAATACACTATGAAATAAAATTGAGATTACAACATAGGAATGTTGTACAAACCATACAGTATTTGCAAAATAACAAGAAAACACTGGAATTGCAGAACAGGGTACTTTTATTACAAAACTTCTTCAAAATACAATGTTCCAATACTTTTCTCACCTTCACAAGGCTCTTATAAAGATGTTATATTATTTATCACAACTGCCTCTTCAATTTTAGCCGACCAACGACCTTCCCTAACAACATGACTCTTCAACTTCTTACATTTTTGCATTTTTTGCAATTCTGCATTTTGGCAACAAAAAGACATTTTTTGCAATTTGACTTCATTAACCTCCTAGAAACCTAGTAGTAACTCAAATACATTTGAAATGGTCCAAACATGACCTTTTTACAAGCATAACATGATGAATATTCAAACTTTACAAGATTGCCTCATGGAGGCATAAAATCACTAGGTGCTCCTACACCAAACACTTCCTTTACACCCTTTGACATTCCAAGACATATACTTGGTAATTTATTTCTCATGGATACATTGGTTCATAATATTCCTTATTATTTATCTAATGATAAAATTCCTTATTATTTATGTAATGAGAATTTTAATAATTCTTTCGTAATGAATGGATGTATTTTTTCTTGATGTATGATGTTGCTTTTCTTATTTTAATGATTATACTTCTTACATGACATGTGATAATAAAAAACCTAAACTCTATCAATACATCTAGGGATCATGTTTTATGTGATAATGTTATCACATATGATGGTGATCATATTTTCATATTCCTCATTATAGTAATTATTCTACATCTTTGAAAAGTCTTATGCATGTTTCTATTGGTTCATTTTATTGATAATTCATCTAATGAGTATATTAATTATGTTTATTTCCTTGATGAATATTATTTACCTTCTTTCTATCCATGGATTAAAATGATCGTTTCTTCACAAGTAGCTCATTATAGTGCTATAAACATTGTTAATATTTCAATGTCACATAATGTATTGTATTCTACTCTATATCATGCACATATCACTAGAGATCTAATGATTAATAGCTTTAGTGGAGAGAAAAATTCATATACACAAAATTCTTTAACAAAATTCATTTTCTAATAACAATCGTATGATAAGGTTTGATCATGAGATACAATAATAAATTAAAACATGTAACCCATCATAGAATATTTGACAACAAAATCTACAATTCCCTTAATCCTAGAGTTAAGATATGGTGAAACTAATAATTGGTATGTCTAGCTCAGATATAAACAAGAGTTATGATAATCTCTCACATGAAGACACTTGCTATGTTATTTTGGAGTATGGGACAAGAAATTAGGGAAATGAAAAACTATAAATTGAAATAAACCAAAACCTTGGACTTCCTCAAACATTTATAGATTGCAAGTGATATGGGTGTGAGATATATTAGTTTTTCTATAATGCAATTAATGATTAATAATCCTAAATAAATTATAGTAGAGCACATTTTTATTACAAAATTTTAAATATAAATCTATCTTATTTATTGTTTCTTAATGTAAAAGTCAAAATAAAAATTCAAAAAGAACCAGATTCATAATTTTAACTTTTTAAAAATTAAACTAACATTTATTTTTATAAATAAAAGTGGTTGTGCCACTGAAATCTTTTATCAATTTTGGAAAAAGTATCATACAAAGTCCTGGTTTAGGGGAGCATATCAGCAAGAAAGAACTAGGAGAAGAAAACCTCTGGTTATAGCTCCAAGAGACAAAAAAATAAAAATTAACATTACAATTTAATTAAAAAACACATAAAAAATACTCTAACAATTTAGATTAACTCAATAAATGTCTAATACTTTAAATTATGGATCACAATTCAGACATTCTCATTGAAAATAACAATCTGGATTTAATTGTTGTTAAGGATTCAACACCTTAGTGTGCTCCTTGGGCAGGTGAATGAAGTTGGTCGCACTTTTGTGGCCAAATGGGAAAAAAAATTGGAAAGACATAACGCGCTCGCGTTATAATGCGAGCACGTTATGTGATTTTAAAAGAAAAAAAAAAGTAAAATGTGTATCATTTGCTCTTTACTGTTTCTCAGCTCTGCCTGCGGCCAAAAATCCTAACTTTCGCGCTCGCGTTCTAGGAGGAAGGATTTCTGCAAATTTCATCAAGAACAATTGGATTTTGTTTGCAAATATGGTGCCACGACGACGAAGAGATGCGGGAGGTAAGTATTGTTTGCTATTTGTTTTGAATTTGTTAGTTTGAAATTGATTTTGTTTGTTTTAGGTTAGATTTTTTTTAAAATTTGTTGGAAATCCTGCAATCCTCAACAAGAAGAGGGAGGTAATCCTCAACAAAATCAACCTCTGAATTCATTCTCTCTCAATTACCTCGGCACTCAAGAAAATTTGAGGAAATTGGAGAAATCAATAGAAAACAACTTTGAGGATCTTATCAAGAGGGTTGAGTGATCCAAATGCTTCAACCACGTAAGAATGCTTCTAGCAAATTCATTGAAAGACATGTTAAAAAATGTAGATGCAATCACCCAACAAATATCTGGATGGCAAGATAGGAGGCAGACAGCTAGGGCATATTATGGAGACAAATTATCATATAAACAAGTAAAAGATTTAAAAATTACTAAAGGTGATTTGTGCTCTCTATTCACTGACCCTAAAACAAATCAAAATCTTACCCTCAATGCAAAGAGGTTTCTTATTCATTGGTGCCACCACCAAGAGATTAAGAACCGTTTTTATGAAAGATGGTATATGGTCTTTGATTACCCATAGTTCAATAATTATGAAGTCCCCCAATATTTTCTTAGGAAACTATACAGTGAGTTTGTATTGAACCAAATCCCAAATTATTTTGATATGCGGGATTTCCAAGGGAGAGGTGGGGGGTCAGCTCAGGATAGGCCCAGTGCACAGCCGGATCCTATGCGGCAAGGGAGATGACCTCTCGCTAGGCCACCTCGTGAGTAGATTGTGATGCCTGTCATTGCGAAGGAGAGTGCCGACATAGAGACATTGTAGGAAATCACAACTTTGACCCAGAGTGTCATCCATCACACTAGCCCTATTGTACAATGCCATCCAGGGGAGTCTTCAGGTGGTGGCCTCTGAACCCATGTGTGTCAATCATGCGGGGTGACTTTTTCGTATGACCCTACCAGCACTCAGGAGGGTGCTACGCATTATACATATGCTACTACGCAGCCTGATCCATATGCATCTATGGGGATGGAGAGGACAGTTGACATTTTGCATGATGCATATAGCATTGACACTTAGGTAAAATTCAACATGTTCATTGAATTTAATTTATTAAATTTTGATTGTGAAATGCAAGATTAACTAATTTAATTTTACTATTTTAATAAAATTACAGGGTCAAAGTGTAGAGAATGGATACACTAGTCATCCACCTACTTATTTTTGCAGTACACCTATCGGTGGGGTATGTAAAGTTAGTAAACAATTATAAATTTATTACATGTGTTAATAGCATTGTTTTATGAATGGTATTTTAATATGTGATTTTAGATGTTGAACAGGGTACTGTTGGAGGTTTCAAGGAAACACCTCTTAGTGCCAGTAGATTTGATCAAACGTTCATGGAGGTAATATAGAATTTAAAGAGAACTTAAGTAATGAATTCTAATTTTAATATATTTGTGTAGTTTATATTCATATTGTTGGTTATGTTGCATTACACATCATTCAAACTCAAAGCATTACTTCAAATTCAATAACTAATAATCGTAAATATATATGTTTAATACTTGTACTCAAAATTTTGTTCATTAGATCTCATAATGTCAATACATGGATCACTGTAACTTTTTGTGATTAATAATTTGTTGTTTTATTTTTAGATGTTGGTGGCGTAAAATGCCAAACCGCTACTTAGGAAATGATATGGGTGTTTCCCTCCGGCTATACAATCCCTCGATGGATCCGATAGAGGTAAGAGGCAAATTACTAAATTTCAATTTACATTCATTGTTATAGATGAACTAGTTTTAGTGAAAAATCAAACCATTATTGATTTGTAGTTTAATTCCTATTTGGATGGTTTATACAAGGCTTGAGCATGCCTGAGCATCGACATGTAAATATTTCCATCGAGGAGAGTGATCGTGAGATGGCTGTAAGTGATTATTTTGTTAAATATATTAATTTTTATAATGTAATTTCTATATATTAATGTCTTTACTTCTTATTGTAACAGTTGAAACTTCACCAAGAGCTAAACCCTAGGAGGAGCAGCAGGAGCACTCCTTGAGCACATCAGAAATGGGTGATAGAATTATCGCCATCGGATCACCCAACAAAGGGAAAAAAAATTGTATTTGAACCAAAGCATGGAGAGAAATGAATTTTGAATGCACAAGCCCTTTGTTGTATGCCTACATGGCAATTTTGTACATAATTTGTGTTGGATATATTTGACATTGTATGCCTATATGGCATTCTCGTAAGCCTATATGGTTATTTTGTAACTATATTTTATAATTATATCGACATATATTGATGTATGTGTACATGGCTATTTGCTTAATACAAATCTTTTTTATCAATGGTGTCCATATTTGCAAATTATAAATTCACGGTTCAATAGATATGAGTTACGTGTATTCAAGTGTATACTTTACAACTTACGCACATATAATTTTTGACTTACGTGTGAACATCGAAAAGTGTGAAAATTTGTGTTTGGAAGCCAAATGTAAGCCAATTTTGCAATTCTCAGTTCTTGCATACTCGATCTTATGGACTTATATTCCTTCCTAGCACATATTGTGAATATTTCTCATTTGGTGCAGAAGACAGATTCCTCATTTTTGAACCACTCATAGCAAAGAGATTCACAATAAGACTTTTAGCATTACTCCATACTTTGTCTAGACCATAAAGGATTGAAAATTCTTAATTTGATGCAATGATAGTCATGAGATGAGAATTTATATAACCATGCCTATTTTGAAACTTTGCATCTAATACTACATCAACAAGAACTTAAGAAGTGTTGCTTAAGAGTGTTAGGTTTGATAGGCCTTCTCTTCCCTAAGGGAGGAGAGCTTGCATCTTGAATTTTGAACAAAATTTTAAGAAGAAAACATTTTACCTAAAAGCTTCAAACCTAGATGACATATTTGGCTAAGTCTATCTTGAAAATTATCAATGCACGCTCAAACTCTAAAGGAGATTCTCCCTGAAAAACAAACTTTACCCTTTTTCCCAAGGAAATAAATTGCAACAAGTTG
>VDFB02348792.1:0-12073 GCA_007258455.2 Sequoia sempervirens
TTTTAACATTTCAAGTCATCAAGATAGCTTTTTTATATATTCAAGGGAAGATTCTTCATCTATTGTTACAATAATTTAAGGTCTATCATCATGGAAAGTTTCTAATTCTATTATTTCATGATTCATTACATAATTTCTTCATTTTGGTTTAACTGACTAAAGAGGGGTTTGACCAAGGAAAACCCCCATGCCCTAACAATCAATATTTTATCCTTCTCTCCTTATGTGTTTGCAAATTTAGGTATATTGAGGACTTGGAAATCATTGGAGAATAGGTTGAAGACTTATTGGAGTCATCTTATTCCTTGAAACAAAAAAATATCCACAAAATTCACTTATAGATCCAAAAATTAGAGTTTCAGAGGCATACACCTGTTAGGAACTAAAGTGCAGACTAAGAGCTTTCATTACCACTTTTGGATTTTCAAAAATTCAAAAGTGGACTAAGTCACCAACAATGGTGAATTAGTCCCACTGTAGATGTGTGTCAGTGATTTCTATAGATTTAGACACCCATTTGGCTAAAATGAGCTTTGGTGTAGTTTTCCAGATTTGGGACTAAGTCACCTAGAATGGCGTGAGTGTCCCAGTAGGCCAAATTTTTACGATCAACAACATTTCTAGTTTTCAACATATTTCTAGGTGCATTATTTTTCTTTTACTTTCCTATTCTATGTTTCTTACATTTCTATTCATCTTTCTAGGTGTTTTTGCATATCACAATTTTTTTTCAAACATCTTGCATTTCCTTAGTTTTCATTCATTAGTCAATATATTTTATCAGTTTATTACATCTAGTGTTGGAATCAAGGAAAATTGAGGGGAGGGGGGTGAATTAGTGTTTTGTAATATTTAACTTTATTAACCTAATGTTCAAACCACTTACAAAATTGAACCTAAAGAAAGATGCAACAACACAAAGAAATCAACCATAACACCATAACACGAGGATATTAATGTGGAAGGAAAATCCACAACATGGGTATACTTAGAAATAAGTTTTTACAAAAGGAATGCACATGCATTCAGGTGCACTTCCTAGAGCTCACTACTTAGATACAAAATGAAGAATTGTTGTCTTACACAAGGATTTGGATTGTACATCCAAAGATTTAGATAGAGAGAGTAGCATCTAAAAATTCTATATTATAGTTTCGGTTAGGCTCATCAATCACATTCTTGACCTTCTGTCTGATTCTACTCTTCTACTTAGAAACTCTTGACTGCTTCAAAGTTAGATCACAAGTCTTTTCTCTACGCAAGTTAAACTGTGCACAATCACTTTAGACTTTTGCAACACACATAAACACACTTCTTACATACTACTAAATGATATAAAAAATCACTTATATTATTCACAACTAAATATTTAATCACTACATGTCAGTTTCAACAAAATAGAAGAATATTTATAAACCGTCAGCTCAATCAATAAGTGAATTTTAATGCCCCACAACCAAAGTTGGCCATGAAATAGTGAGGACCCAAATAAAAATGTTCAAACAAAAAAACACTTGAACAATTAATCCTCGAAGATCCACAATACGGTATATTCACCAAGTCATCTTGCTTGCACTGATAGACAAAAAAATAATCAACTCGATCTTCTAACTTTCACACCAATTGATACAAGGCTCTATGATTCAATGATAGCATAGATAATACATAGAAAAACATTCCTTGAGATCCACAACTCAAAATGATAACAAAAAATTTGCATATGGATCGATAAGAATAACTTTTTCAGATGCTTTGTTCTTGCTTGATAGTTAAACAAAAAACTTCAATTTGACTACCAGTATGATCAAATGCGAACATGTGGATCAAACCACTAACTAGGGTTTCCATCAATGAAAACACTAGACGAATTGTGCAGTGTCTCTTTCCAACATCTAGAACATTACATTTAGGCATATTTCATTCATATTCGCATTAGTTTTGAGTGGGGACAATGCATATTTTTGCCTACCTCTCTCCTTTTAGGTGAAAACCCTAGAAGTGTTAGAGAGTTTTGTGGTGCCAAAATCTTTTTCCATGGTGATTTATCCCAATGAGGTGTAAAATGAGAGAATCATATTAGCCTCTCATACAATACCAAAGTTATCTTCTTGACAACTTCGATAGGGCACCACGATGCTATGATTTTGAATTATTTTGAATGTCATGTCTATAAGTTCTTGTTAAAGGGGATTTTTCTTTGTTCGTGTAATGTTTCCTTGTTAGGGAACAACATTCCTAACATCTCCAAGAGAGGAAAATTCAAAGAGTATCAGATCACCACTTATGAGATGCCTCTCGTTGCACATCATGCCACCAAGGGATATTGTATGTTTAGAGTTATCATGCTCTTGGAGGATGTCAAACCCAATGACACCACCAAGAAAAGGACATGCCACAAGAAAAAATAAAATCGCACCATGAGATATGCCGAAATATGTAATCAATGTATGCCCCCACTTTAAAGCGGTTTCTAACACCATTACTTTGGGCAACAACTTTAAAGTAGCCAATGTTTTCTCCTAAGACATGAGATCTTTCCTCAGAAAACCCTATGCCAAGTCATATGTTTCTAAAATAAAGCTACATCTTGAAAAAGGAAGGAGGGATTACCCCCAAAAATACAATGCTAAACCTAGAAAAAAAAGTATGTCACATGTGAGCCAAATTAAGGCATGCCATCCACATCCCAAGATTTTTCTTACATATACAGGGAAGGCAATCAACTAGGCCAAAAGAGACAATGAAAAGTGACATACGAAGAAAAATCTACCTAACCCCTTACCCCCACTAAGTGTGGGACAAGGGTAATCCGAGGATGGATGATGGTATGCCACTCCTTGTGATAAGGAAATGATTTATAATGAATGTAAAACATGCAATAGTGAGTATCTTGTCATCCTACAACTATCACATGGCAAGAAGCAACAACTATTATTATTGATTATAATGAGTAAAAAAAGTATCGACTTGATTCCTATCTAATAATATATTCCCACATGTAATATCTATTAATTTAGGATGTACCAAAGTTAAACTAGGTTTAGAAGAATCTTTTGTAATATTTTTGATGTTAAGTGAAGGCCTTTTTTATGCTTTCGTTTATTTTGAAGGGAAATAACCAATACCACTAGTTTTTTCTTGTGTATTAGGCACTATAAGGACATGGACACCTTATTCTCTAGCACCACATCCTTTTCCACTATACCAAATTTTCTTTATAGGTTTGTAACCTTTTCCATAAATATTTTTTATTTCTTTCAGATTTGGTGGTTGCTTATAATCAACTTCATCAAAGTTTGTTGTGTAATTTGCTTCTTCAAGTCCAAAGTGGTTGATGTGAATTCTTTTGAATTTTGTGTTGAATCTTGTGTCATAATTACCACTTTTTCTTTTCCCTTTTTCAGACTCATTGTTTATGATCTTGTATTCTCCCAATGAATGTTGGTGTAAAATCTAATGACCACAAATAATCCACTGATAACATTATGAAGGGTTTCAGAACTTATCTTTTTGTTCTTATTTCATGAGTTCTACTTGTGTAGTTGGTGTCAATTTTTTCAAAGGATTTTCCTTGTTTTTCTCAATGATTAAAGCACTGTAAGGCTTAGGAACAACTTTGATTGTATACACTTTTTTGTTGTATATATATTTTATTTTACAATGAAGGGTAGAATGCACCCCATTCATTGCATGAATCCATGGCCTTCCTAAAAGAATATTATATGAAATATCATGAGGCATAACATGGATAAGATTTTGTAAGGTTACCATCTCAAATTTAATAGGTAATGTGATGACTCTAAGTGATTGCTTTCCTAGGTTATCAAACCCACGAATAGATAAAGAATTAGGTTGAATTTGTCTTTTGTCTACATAAATATTATCATGAAGGATTACACTAAAAAATTTAAGAGTCAAACCATTATCAATGAGAGTACATTTAATGGGGGACTTATTATCCTTAATATCCATAATAGCCACTACCATCAAAGCATCATTTTTTTCTGCACTTTTAATGAAGGTACAACTCATCTTGGTGGAAAGTAATGTCCAAGTTGGCCAGAGTTATAGCTTGAATTTGGGTTGCCACATCATTTTATTGTACATTAGGATGGGTAGGGATTTATTGTAAATACTCTTAAGCATGTTATGATAGATAGGTGAGGTTTGAATAAGGTCCCATAAGTATATCTTAGTAGAAGTATTTTAAGTTTTTCAACAAGATCATACTCCTTTCTACTTTTTACAAGAAAATGGGGAGGACCAAGCAAGATAGGGTTAGGAAGTAGGAGAGATGTTTTAGTTTGTATTGGTTGTAGATTGGTCCTAGTATTATATGTATGAGCAACGGTATTATAACTTGGTTGTTGTGAAACATTATCAAGTTTCCTTTTAGGAGGATCTAAGATAAGCACGGTTTTATTTTCAACTTGTGGTTGTTGTGAGGGTGGGTAAATAATTAGAGGATTATTAGGATGTACTAGAAGGTATTTAGGAGGTCCAATAATCAAGAGGGGTCTAATGGAAACTTGTTCATTCATAACCTCAGCGGTTTTAGTTTGATGTCTTTCTAATGAAGGGGATTATAGTGTCATCTTTTCACCATCATCTAAGGATGTTACATCACTATTGTTAATGTTGTCATTTTCTTGGACCATGATTTCCTCCTTAGGAGGAGAGTTTTTAGGAGAACTACAAACTAGATTTCATGAAATTTAAAGTTTGGTTCTTCTAAAATAACTTCATCACAAGTAAGGGAGTTATCAATGGTTGTACTTTCTTTCTTGTCAAGGAGTGCATTATCTTGTTCAATAATATTGTTACAAGTGGAAGAGAGACAAATTAGATTGTCATGGCTCTCATTGATTGGATTTTCTAACATCAAAATATCTTCTTTTCCAATAGTAGAGATATTAGGAGAAAACCCAATTTTATTGTTTTGATTGTTCATGATTTCATCCTTTTTCGCTAAGCTCTCATACTCTTGTACCATAATGAAATGTTGAAAAAGTGGTATAGTACTATCATATGGTTTTAGGACATAGAGCATACCCACTTCCCAATTTCATTCAAGGATAACCCTAGAGATCTCAATGTAAAGGAGAAAGAGATCATGTAGTAGGGATATCCTAGGGGTTGATTCTAAGCTAATAAGGGGTTCACCACCAAGTAAGAACTTGGAAAGACAAATGTAATGCAAGATAGAATACTCAATGCAATGACTTACTAAATGACCTCGAAATGCAAATGAAACAAAATAGAAAGCTATAGAAAGGAATATGTGCACCTGGAAACCTAGAGATGGTTGAACGGAGATATGGAATACTAGAATTTCTAACTTTAATACTGATTGGGACTTATTCACCAAGCTAGGAAAATTAGTCCAAAATCTGGGTTTCTATGCAAGAATATGAATATGTTAAAAGGGTATTCGGATATGCAAAAATAGAAATTTTGATTAAAAATGGGACTCATTCGCCAGAAGTGTTGAATCAGTCCAGTTAGGGTTTTTGAAGCTTTAAAGTATGATCCTCCTATTCTCTATCTGTTCTATCCTTCTTGATTGATTTTTGGATATGAAACCCTAATTTGTAACCTGTAGGTGTTCTCTAATGTTCTCCAAGGCTTGATGACAAATTTGACAACTTTATGCACTTTAAAAAAAATTCTCCAATATTGCTTATTAGTAAATATACAACTTAGACCTACAAATCACACACAAAGGAGAGGGAAAAATATTGTTGGGTTAGTGGATAGGGGTTTTCCTTGGTCAAAACTTGTTTTGGTAATCAAACCTTGAAATAGAATGAAATTGAAATGGAGAATGATAAATGAAAAAAATATAATGTTGTGACTCACCAAACCCTATCAATGAAGTCCAGAAACATGTATGAAGTGGAACCAATGGATGTAGATCTTGACTCTTTCTTGAAGGTGATATATCCTGAATGAAATGCTAGCTTGAATGATAAACCCCTACATCACAATTGTTAGCTCCAAAATAAACATGATGCATGAAGTCCTTGACATGATGGTTGATGCTTAAATGCTTGTCTAAAATGCTTGATAATCTACTCTTGAATGCTCTTGTCAACTGAAACTTTATATAAGGATGAACACTTAAATTCTTGGGGCTAAAATGAGAGAAAAAAAATTTATTTGTACTCAATTATGCAAGAATTCCTAAAATTACAACACTACAAGATGACATCAGATGTAGAAGGATAAAATCCCACCAAAAATTTGAATTAATTTTAATTTTGGGCCACGTGGGACTCATTCACACAAGGTGGCGAATGAGTCCCACTAGGCATAATTTTTGGGACCATTTTTAAAAATGCTTAGAAAGGTGTGAAATCAGGTTCGAGACCAAAAAATCTAGGTGGGACTCATTTTCCCAAGGTGGTGAATGAGTCTGAGATCACTAAGTCAGGGCCATTCAAGCTTGAAACACTTGAATTATGATCGGGTACTGAGTTGTATCAAGATTATCCTCGAAAAGATGCATAAAGTAGGGCTTTTGGATGGAAAATAAGGACAATTAAAGTATATAATAAATCCCAATTATTAATGATAACCATAGAATAGTGTGAAAGTGTGTTACAACACTTTGCAACACTTCAAAAAAGGAACCAATAAGCTCATTTAGTTCACAAGGGTCCAATACCTAATGTGAATATGTTAGACATATTACAACATTAAATAAAGGCCAAGTTAGGGAGACCTCTGGGTATGTGTAGGATCATCATGGACAAAATAGGCCCTTAAGTGGAAAAAAATTTAGAAAAATCAGAGTTAGACAATTTGACGTAAAAATTTGAATAAGTTATCTATATTATTTCAAAAATATGTAAGAATAGAATATGTAGAAAATTGAATATAGTTTCTAAACTACTGTCACTTAAAAAAAAGAAAACGTCGGTGGAAATTTGAAATTTCAATGGAGTAGTAATTTAAATTCCCCGTGGAAAAATAAGCACTAGGTGTCTTTCTAACCACACCCTAACCACACAATAAAATAATAATATTTTTATAAGATTTTGGGATATAAGTAGAGGATTTTCAGGTTCAATGTAATGCATTTTTTGTAATTTTTTTTCAAGTAAATAATAATTAATTACATTTTTATTAAAACTTCTTAAAAATATAAAAAACTCATATGTCTCCCAATTAATCTTTAACCTTGGTCAAAACTTCATGAAATTCAATTTTTCTTTTTTTAATCCTATAGTATGTGAAGCATAGAATGTGATGTATGTTTTGGATTCAAAAATGTGATACCATTTGAAAGTTATATATATTTTTTTCAATTAGTCTATCAACTCATGACTTTAGTCGTAATTTGAATAGAAAAATGAATAATTACTTATTAAATTTAAAGTAAAGAATAATTTTATATTGGTGGAAAGATGAGAATCTCCCTTTAAAACCCTTTTTTGTTTCCCATCAATTTTGATAAAAGTCATCAGCCATATACCCATCATATTGCCAATTTTTGCCCATCATGATCCTCCTCCATACCCTTTTTCCATCATTACATCTATCCCCCACTTTCGTGAGAGGATGAACTTGCTTCAAACTCACACTAAAGTAAACAAAATGCACCAATGCCAACAAGATAGGATAGTCATGATCAAGAGGTGTTCGAATGCACCAATGCTAGTAAGATAGGATGGCCATGATCAAGAGGGTTACATGTAAGTTCTAGGAACAAGGTCCCATGCAAATATAACATAGGAAACAAAATAAGACACAACGTAAAATGATATAAAGAGGACAAAAGGCACAAGAATGCACCATTAAAGACAAATAAAATGAAACAACATGAAAAATAAAAGGGTGGATCAAGTTTCGACCATTTTTCCATCACAATGTGGATTAAATCTAGGCTTTTCGTCCAAACAATTCATACTCAGTCTCAGGCAACAAAACTTTAGGTTGTTCGCTGGGTGAGAAGTCCAAGAAGTTGAGACACATACACTCATGGATGGTATGCTCTCACACACACATGTGAGTGGTTAAGGGAAATTCATTCTCTCATTCAGCTTCCCATCAAACCATACCAAATTTATACCTCCTGATAACTTTAATAAGGTGCAACACAAAAATGATTTTTGAGCTTCATGAGACAAGCAAATATTTGTATGCTTAGAACTCATGAATAAACAAGATGGATCTATAGGCATGCAAGCTATGTTATGCAAGGTGGCCATATAACTTAAAATGTAAAATGAAAAATACAAAGAATTTTCAAAGGATTCTTTTTTAGTTCATACGAGGTCTTAACTTAGGGAACATTGTGCCTAATATCTCCAAGAGAGAACTAATAAAAGAATTAAAGACTCACAACTTCGGGGATGCAGTGTATCACATCAAGCCACTAAAAAGATTGTAATATGCTAAGAGAGATCACACTGTTGAAGAACATCACAACCAATGTCAACCACAAAGTGGAAAATACATCATATAAAGTAAGAAGATTGCACTATGAACCATGGAAAGAAGAATAATGCAAAAGAATAATGCCAATGTATGCACCCACTTTAAAGAGGATATGAGAGGTTACTTGGAAAGCCCTATGCCAAGGCATATTTTTCCAAGTAAAGTTACATCATGCACAAGAAAAGGAAAAGAGAGGGGTTTCCCCCAAAATAAAAATCCAAACAAATAAGGGATTGATGGATTTGGGGTCAGTATGTTCTTACTACAATTATTTTAGAGAGCTCGAAACTATCATCATTCCCTAAATACACATAGAATCAGAAGAATGACACAAAGAGCACAAAAACAAAGAAAAAAAATTTGGGTCAAAAAGGAAGAGACATGAATGTCTTGATGCCTTGTGTCATCCCCAAAAGGAAAACACAAGACAATAAAAAAGAAAAAAAACAAATAAACGGCCTTTTGGGTCAACATAGAAGAGACACAAATGTCTCGACACCTTGTGTCATCAACAAAAGGAAAACACAACATAATAAAAAAGAAAAAGCAAAGAAAAGGACTTTTAGGTCAACATGGAAGAGACATCGACAGCTAGATGCCCAGGCCATCCCTAAAAAGGAAAAACAAAAGACAAGAAAAATAAAGGAAAAGATTAAAGATTTATGACATAGAGAAGAATGAAGGTACAAATAGAGGAATGTCACAAAGAGAGAGACATACATCAAACATAAAATTACGGGGTATCACATTATGCACATGCAATCATAAAAAGAAAAAAGAAAAAAAAATGATGCAAAAGGCTAGTATGGCACATGCGAGTCAACCTAAAGCAGGTCATCTAAATCCCAATCATGTTTATTATATACCATAGGTAGGCAACTAGCTAAAGGAAAAATAGAAATTTTTGAAGTAGGACCAATACCAAGTTCAACACTCTTCTTAGGAGAATTCTCATTTAAGCTCATGGAAGAGGAAAACATTGTATTCAATTATTATGTACCTCTTCATCAATTTTAGCGACCTCATCATCATTGTCTAAATTAATCACAATAGGAGGTCAAATGATAATGTCCAAGGAAGGGTTCAACTCTTGTTGTAGTTGTTGTATTGGATTGTTTTATTTCAAGGCAAGGGTAAATTCATCATGCATTGCTTCAGTCAAATTTGGATTTTGATTTTCTTTGTTTATTTCTTCACGTAACCTATGAGCAAGGGAATGACATCTACGCCTATGCTCTCTAGCACCTCTCTTTCTTTTAGTTATAAATTTTCAAGTTGTGTCTGTGTAGGAGCGGGTTGATCAACCATAGGTTTATTTTCTTCCCTAAGGGGAGGAATGGAAGGAACCACAAGAGGTTTTTAAACCACTTTCTCTTTGACTTTGTAAAATAATTTATTCTATGTGGTGTGACAAGATTTGTTTTGTTATCTCTTGGTCTTTTGTAGGAAGTAGGTGAAGGTTTTTTCTAAGGTTGTTCTCGGTTGTTTGGATTTTATTTAGGCTAAATCATGGCTTCAACTAGGATGGTAGGCTCGGTGGTGGGTGGGGATATGTTTGGAGGGATAGTTCTGCTATCTTCTTTGCCTTGAACTTTTGATAAGATAAGAAAAAGAAGTCTCCTCGTGGTTTTATAGGTTCTATAAGCTTAGGCCAAAATAAATCTAAGGAAAAGTTACCTTTGGAGGACAATGGGTTAAACCCACTATGGACAGTGAAAACTTCATTATCAAAGAGAAACTTTAAGCATTTATGCACAACCGAAGGAACAACTTTCATGGAGTGAAGCCATGGATAACCTAACTTCACATGAAATTGGTCCAATTGTGGGATGATGGAGAATAAGATATCTAATGTTTTTTATCCTATTTGTAAGGGAAGAGTGATCAATCCCATTGTAGGGAAAGAAAAACCATTATGCGTCTTGATCCATGCTTTCAATTTATCATATATATCTTGATAGAGCTCATGCAAAATTAATAATTCCTCAATGATCATATTCTCTCCACAGGTGGGATCTATTAGTATCCCATTAGTGGGCTTGTCGTGGATTCATCCAACTATGTAAAGATGACCATCAGGTGCATGTTTAAGTATATCTTTAGAAGATAAAGAAATTTCAAAAGGATTTTTAAGTCAGCCCTTACGAGGAATGACATCTATCACTACTAATATTCCATCCATAGGATCATTATATATAGAATGATGTTGAGCAATGTCATTGTTATCATCATCTGTATAACCATTCATCACATAATTATTTATAATTTCGCTAGCTTTGACAAATGAAATGTTATAAATAGGCATAGGGTTGGTAAAGGTTTGAAATTTTTTGATAGGAGGGTGATCCGGGGATATTTTTAGTGAAAAATAAAGTGTCTCCGATACTCCATATTTTAGCACCATCAAAAGAGCTCGATCTTGATTCGAGCATAGCGAGATGGAGTGAAAAGAGTCTGTTTGCACAAGTTATAGCCAGTCAAACCTTGGGTCAAAGCGCGCCATTAGAGTCGTTCGAGGAAGCAAAAATGATTGTTTGGAAGCGAATCTGGAAATGTTCATTTCATCAAAATCGACATCATACACTTTCGAGATATTGGTGAGTCAAAGTTTGGTTGACTTTATGGTACAACAAATGATGTCATCAAGTGGTCCCATGCTGTCTGAGAATCCAAATGGGCCGAATACGGTGTGACATGGCAGTTGAGTCAGACTGTATGAACCAATCAGATTATGACACGTGTCCATCCGTACCTCCTGCGTGGCAACCGTACTCCAAGTCAGCGAGCATAATGGCATCCCAGTCAGCGTTGCGTGGCAGTTGATTTAGCGTTGTCATCCAATCAGGTGTTGACACGTGGCGTCCCTGGGAGTGCCACATGCCCCTCTATCATCCGTCAGTATGAGCGTCGACGAGTTTGTCATATTCTTAGCAAAATGGTTTTGTTGGGTTTGAACCCCTGACCTGTGCGCGGACAACGGAGAGTCCTCACCGTTAGAGCACAGGCTTTGTGCTTTACTATATATAGACACGGATTTGTTTTCTTCTATTGGCGTTGGAGTTTGTTTTAAAAAAACAATGGCCGATGGGTTTGGAACCCGTAACCACCGGCCTAGCAAAATAAGGGGTGGCCATTAGACCACCAAAGCTTGCTTTAGTATGTGGAGAGCTCAGTTCTTTTTGTTATGTCTTTCCTACCCGAAAATTGTTAATTTGAGTGTATGGTTAAACCTAACCCCCCCCCTTCTATGTGAAATGACAAAGGAGGTTAGGAACAACTTGAAACCATAGCATAATGGAGGATTTATGTTTGTTTTTTTATAATTATGAAGGGTTTTTAGCCTTTTTAGGCTTAAATCATGTATAAAAGAGGGGGGAGTGTAGCTCTTAGGAGTTCAGTGAATGCAAGTGATAAAGCAGTGAATGCAAGTGATACGAAAGAGGGAACTTGTGGAGATTTTTGAGCCATTTTCGTACGACGGAGTATTGTTATGCTGTATAAGTGCTTGAAGAGATGGTTTTGGTGCATTTATAACCTTTTTTTGGAGATTAATCGGATTGGTCTCACTCTATTGGAGCGGACCCGGAGACGTAGTCACGTTTGTGGCAAACTCCATTATCAGATTGTTTGC
>VDFB02348793.1:0-78294 GCA_007258455.2 Sequoia sempervirens
TGGTGTTTGTTGGCCATCACAACAGTCTGCCCATTGATGATTAAGAGCAATAAATATTAAAGTCCTACTGCAAGTTTTGAAAGATTCTTTCATCTAGTCTGCATCTTCATCATCCATATCTTTTGCACTAACATTTTTTTGTTGTCTCTTCATATTCTAGTCTTCTCATCCATTTCGAGAGCACACTTGTGTTCTTGGAACCTGTCTATCCTCTCGAGGGGGCATACCGCTACCCTCCTTGTCGTTCTTCCTCATCTTTCGAGAGCACACTTGTGTTCTTGGAACCTGTCTATCCTCTCGAGGGGGCATACCGCTACCCTCCTTGTCGTTCTTCCTCATCTTATTTTGCACTAGGGCATATCTTTGACTTATTTTCTGTCACAATGCGACATGCTACATTATGACAAAGAGGGGCAAAATGTAGACACTTAAAAATGACCTAGGCCTGCAAGCTCTATTTTTACCACTTTCGTCCTAGCATAATTATGACATTTAATTGTCCTTGGTCCACATTCGACTATTAATTAAATAATTCATGTCCTTTTATTCTTCATGATTATTAAATAAATAATTTTTATTTATTTATTCAATACGTCTTTAATTGTCTAGAGTCTTCCTTTAATTAAATAAATTTGTTAATTTGTTTAATTACCTTTATCAATTTATTCTTCCTGATTATTAAATAAATAAATTTTATTTATTTATTCAATATGTCACTAATTTCCATAATTAAATGAATTTGTGAATTTATTTAATTATCAGTCATAATCCTCTAAAATTAAATAATTAGCTTTAATTATTTAATTACTCAATTTAACATATTCATCATTTTAAGTAAATTTAAAATGATTTCACTTTCTTCACTGTCAGTCCATTTTAGTAAATAATCTGAAAAAGATTATTTATTATCTCACAAAATCCATATTTTGAGTTGATTTAATTCAAATTGGTAGCTTTCTTCTAAAATAAAAAAAATCATGTAGATTCTTGTTTTTTTCAAAGCTGCTTTTCAGTCCACCTTTTATCTTTTTGATTTTTGGAATCTCACAAAGCAGGCTATATTTATCTTCTTAATTTTGAAAATCTTTATTTTTGAAATTAATTATCTCATCTTTTCTCCACCGCCGATCTGATTTTCTCAGATGACATATTGACCACTCACTTAAGGATTTACCCTAACCCTAATTAGGGATTATCAGATTGAATCTTGTCCTCTGATTTTAGGTTTTCGTCAAAGGTCGATCTCGTCCGTCTATTTAAAATTGCATTTTCTATAAAATGTCATTTTTTCTTATAATTTAGGGGACCACTTCATTATTATAGGCATTATAGTCATTTATCATTCATAGTCATTTATCATTCATCATAGTCATTTATCATTGGCATAGGCATAATTTTACTTAAATCCTTCAAAACTTGCATAGGACAATGGCATAGTCATAATGCTCACACACTCGATTTGAGGGCATCAATCACACGTTGCAAGCTAGGAGGTGCTATGGAGGTGATTCATGGAAGCTTCGTGAATCTGGTATAATCGTTTCGTTATTATTTGCTTTCATTGTGCTTCATATCTCTTTGGGTTTATTTCATATGCTTTCAATTGATTATCGATTATCTAACCCTGAATTTTACCCTTAGTTACATCATCATCATATTCATCATATAATCTTTCACTAAGTTTGGATTCTTTGTTTTTCTATTTCTTTGTAGCTTTGAAAGAAACTTCTCTTTTTGATGGCTTCTCATATTCGATCCTCATCTCATAAGCTTAGTGAGGATTCCATGCAACTTGTCCATTTTTTAAGGATTCTAGATCCTTCATTTCTTCAATAGCAAAAACTTTAGCATCAAATCCGAGAGACAATGATCTTAAAATTTTTTGCACAATGATTGAATCTTTAATCTCTTCTCCAAGTCCCTTGATTATGTTAACGATCTCATCCACTTGAAGGAAAAAAGGTGGTGACATTTTCTTCTTCTTTCATTTTGAGACTTTCAAACTGACCTCTATGAGTTTGAAGTTTATCTCTTTTGACCTTATCATCTCCTTCATAGGTATTCTTCAATTTGTCCCACATGTCTTTGGCCAATTTGTAGTGCATAAACTTCATGAATTCTGATTCAGATAATCCACACAGAATTGCATTCTTTGCCTTTGCATTATATTCACTGGCCCTCTTTCCTTCCTAAATTTTTGGAGGAGTTGCAAGAGGTGTATAACCCTTCACCACAGATTTCCAAATATTATATCCTAGATCATTCAAATAGGTTTCCATCCTTATGCTCCAAAAAGCATAGTTTGTTCCATCGAACAATGGTGCTTTGTTTGATGAGAAATGATATCCTTCTTATCTTGCCATGTGTGCTTATATAAGATCTAACAAATTGCAACACAAGAACATTAGAATTTATGTGGAAACCCTTATTGAAGAAAACCATGGCAAAATAATGCTTATATAAAACTTACAATTTTTGTAGGCACCAACCTATAGGAGACACCGATCCCCTTTTATACAATTTGTGAGCACCAACCCACTAGAGACACCAATACCCTTTTATACAATTTGTGAGCACCAACCCATTGGAGACACCAATCCTCACAACTGAGAACCAACTCAATAAGAGACACCAATCTCTTGTTAAGACACCAACCTTCTATGCAATAGAATTAGTATCTTCTTGTGAATGTCCTCTTCAATAGATGATGAACAATCACATTCAAATCAACAAGTTCTCTTAAAAAATAACTTATATTTTTCTTTATAGATGTGTCATAATTCCTTCACAAAATCCGTCTTGAATTATCTTCTATATTTCCCTCCTTCAAATCTCCTTGTGCTTGTATATAATATCTTTTATTTCCACGCACACCCATCAGGACATCTCACCATCTCTATATATATTTTCACCAAGAGTGAAAAATTTATGAATGGACACAATGATTTTCAAAAGACACAACTCACAATTTTTGCACTATTTCATGATGCCCCTTAATACACAACTTGGGTGCACCATATAGGGGTTGACCCATATCAAAATTTCTTTAATTTATTTTTAAATGCCACTATGAAAGGCACCACATTAGGGATGGTCGGCCCATAGTATAAACCTATTTTATTTATTTGAAATCAATGAATATGGGCACCATCATTAATGAGGATCAGTTCAAAAATTAAAATCATTTTAATTTAATTTTTAACACAATGGACGTGCCAAAATGGAGGAATTTTGACCAATTGTTGCTATGATTAAATTATGCCAAAATCTATCCTTGAAATTCCTTGGTAATTATGTAATTCCATCTTCTTTAAAAAATGAATTGCATCATGATGAACTTTTCATCAATCTTCACCATCAAACACCTAAGTGCCTTTGACATCAATGACAACCATTCTAACACATTTGACCTTAGGTGTTTTGATTCTTTCATGTCATGTGCCTTTATTTTTATGTCCTACATGATGTGCCTTTATGTCTATGCTTTGATGCTTATACCTCATATCACATTCCTCTATGCTTACATAATTTATTTATTTATTATTACTATTGCTTAAATTTGTCCCCATCATTAGGAGCATCCTATCAACCTTTGATATATGTGATTACATACTAAAATCTTGCTATCTTATTGGTTTCTTGTAACATTATGTTATTTGTGTCACTTGTTGCATTATTATTAAGCTTTGCATGATCGTATTGTTTACATATCTTGTTCTCCTCTTCTCTAATTCCTTGTGCATGTGACAAATTGAAGGGGGCATATAATATCATTGATGCTCCTTGATGACTATGATTGTAGTATTAGATCATGTTTATGATGGTTCCTAACATGCCTAATTGATTAATTTTTCATGGATTCCATCATACCCAGTAGATATTTCTCTTACTATTCCCAACAAATATTTTTATTTACTTGTACTTTTATGTTTGTTAACATTATTTAGTAATTGTTGTTTGTACCTATTTTAGATGAGTGTGAGATTTTCCTCATTCATACTCTATGCTTGTAGGTATCCAAATAGAATGCTCATTGTGTGGAGTATGCATGTAATCATCATCCTTATTTGTATATTTTTTATTAGTATCTAAATATTTACTTTCATGTTCATTGTTTGTTTCCTTTAATATGCATCTTCATAGTATTTCACATGTAAGTCAAAGTAAGGGAGAAACATAAAAGTGAAAATTACATGCCTTGCACCTTTTCCCTCTATTTCAAACTCATTTGACCAGGTTGCCCCTAATGTAATTGCTAGTGTACAATTGGTATATTTATGTAAAATTTGGCAAATGACTTGATCCTTGACTAATTTTGAATTCACATATCCCAAGGGTCCAGACCCAATTCACCATTACCCACTCATGTAAACCTTAGACTAATTCCACAAATACAAAAAAGAACTAGTTCAAATCCATGTGAATTTTGATCCCCAAAATTTTAAATTTAAATTTAAGTATAGGCACGAATTTATCCATTTCCAATTAATCATCATTTATCATATTTAAGAACAAAATTATTCACATTGTACACTAGGGTGTTGTATAAAAAAGAAAACCCAAAGTCATTTGGATCATCTAGGATCAAGAACCATTTGGTGGGAGGGAAAACACACTGTGCATCAACACATAGCATCATCATGTCATTAGCATTGACATATGCATTAAATTGTTTGTTGTGTTTTCAATTACTATTCCAAAAAAAAAACTGAATCCAAAGGCTTGAGGAAGAAGAAGATCCTTGCATAGCAATATCTTAAAGGCGTTCACCAACACTTCAATTTTAGACTTAAATACCAAGGTGAGCATGAATCTCAAGTCAAGTGAAAATCAAGTTGAGTCCACAATATGGTGTTAATTATATGATAGAGGTCAAATTCATATGTACATAGATCATCTCTACTATGCAAAATAAACCTAAATCGACTAACTAAATTTATCAATGTAAAAGAATTTGTCTAATAGATTCTCAAACATTGACACAAGGATGAATTGCAGAGCATTGTCTATCACAACATATTCAACACAAACCCTAGAGATATGTAAATTTATTTTATTTATTAATTTCCAAGTGTATTTATGAATATGTTTAATTAGCATAATAGTTTTTTTTAGATTGCAAGAGTCGGTTAGGTATTCATCCCCCTATAAATTGCAGTGTGCCTGGTAAAATTTTTTCATGTGACTGGTGGCGTTGACACGACACACCCTCCGATACCACGGGGATGGTGGGGAGACTAGACCTTGTGACCTCTTATCTACAATAGGATGCTTTAGCCAATCGAGCTAGGCCCACCACCCCTAATTAGCATAATAGTTTCAACTCTAATATCTAAGAGTATTTTTTATCATTGTTGATTAATTATTTTACCCCTAGATATAGGTGTGAAGGTTTTTTATGTTCTTATAGTATGTTAAAGATTGTAAGGGTGAAAATTGCATACCTTGCACTTCTCCCCTTCTTTTTAGACTCATTTTGAGGGTTGTTCCTAATGTAATGACTAGTGTACAAGAGGCATTTTTTTGAATAAAAATTGGCCTTTAACTTGGAATAACTTGATCGCACCTTCACACATATCCCTTTGATCTTTAGTTCATCCATTCATTTACTTGGGTTAAATCAATAAGCATAGAAATGACCCCAAAACTTTTAAATTCAAATCTAGGCTAAACCTTACTTACTTTCTAGTATTCATTACTTTTCAACTTAAGAGTGAAATGTGTGAACTTGTGTGCTAGGGTGGAATTTGTCCACCTACTTTTCAAGAACGTTTAAACAACAAGGTGACTAGATTCCAAACATCTCATTTTTGCAATCATAGATCAAATTTGCAAGATAGGTTCATTTCTAGAGATGCGAATTCAACTTAGAGCAAAGAATGAAACAATTAGTTGTATGTAAGAACTTAGCAATAACAAATATGATATAGAGAATTAATTTGGATCATCTAAGCACAACCTTCAACAAAGAGTCTTTAAGCCATACATGAAGCTAAGTCCTAATCCCTCATTATTATTTCAAAAAGCATGTTTTCATATCAATTATTGTCTCAACCATTTAATCTAAGGTTAATTGCTTATTTGTGTTGAGTGTATTACTTTATCCTCATGTAATGACCTTCCCTAGTTGGTATAATTTTTTTTCAATTTCCTCAATTATTAACGCTATCCTTCAAGGAAGCATTTTTCCCGACTCCTCCATTAATATTCACGGCTGGAGGATGTTTTAAGAATTATCGTGCCTTTCATAAACTTCATAGTCTGCGGTTCAAGAGAATATTGACCCCTCACAATAATCTCGACTTCCCAGCTTTCTTCTGGTTTCACAGACTCTAGGAATACCAACGGAAGATTAAAGAATGTGTCAATTCCTTCAATTGATAGGTTTTCACTTGAAAATGCTCAAAAACTGGCTGGGCTTAAGTGTCACACACTAAGCCCTAACTTTTTAGGTGAGTCAAAACTAAATGTTTTCCGTTTTCTTTTCCCTTTCAGCTGGCACTGTCACGGCTGAGCTTTGTACAAGTCACTGTCGCGGCTGGGCTTTGTACAAGTCACTATTCACGTTAATGCATCATGCCAAGTTTGTCATTAACTAAAGTATTTCTTTTCCCATATTTATTATGGTAGCTCCAGCTTATTCATATTTTATGGATGATAGAGTGGGAAATTTGAAGGTTTGTTGGGATGAAATCAAAGTTATTTTTTATTTTAGATTTATTTTAAAAGATTATTTGTTGTATTTTAAAATAAATTATTTATATAAAAATATCTAAGATAATTAAATAATACAATGAATTATATAAATTAAATTTAAGTAAATCTATTACATTAAAATAATTGATATATATATTTATATAATTTTTTTTTTTTTTAACTATTAATAATAAATCAATCATTATATATTATTTTATTAATATATACAAATATTACAAATATATATAAAATAAGAAAATGATAATATTTAATATATTTTTTATTATTTATATAATATTATTGTATATTGTTATATATTTATATATAACATATTATTTATTCTAATATATTATATATTATATTATATTATATAAATTATTTTTATATAAATAATATAATCTATCATCATAATGATTGCCTTTATTCCTTGTATTTACTTTTTTTTAAATAGTTAGTACAATAATATGATTTATTAGTCTCAACTATCATACATAATATATGTTGATTTGTATTTAATTAATTACATTTATTTAATTAGCTTATATTTGGTGAACCTTTCTACCTTACACAAACTAATTTTTACCTTATGAGAGTTTTTCATATCAATATATGTATGGCATATACATCTCACTTTAGATAAAATAAAAAATCTTTACAATCATTTTGTTTCATTACTATTACATTGTTACTATCTCTTCCACAATGGTTTTAAGCTTGATTTTATATCTTTTTCACCTACCCTTAAAATTATATTAAGGTTTAATTTAGATCTAATATACCACTAAAATTTTCACATTTTTAATCTAAATCTAGACTTTTAATCTTTATTTTTCAATCTTTTTTATTACATGAGCTACTTGAGATCCTAATCTTCCATTACAAATGAGTGCTCATCTAAACCTTGCCATGACCACCACCAATCAAACTAAGATTTATTGTGATGCTCATATATATATATATATATATATATATAATATAAGACAATAATAATATTTTATTACATATTATTATATATTTATATAACATATTATTTATTCTATTCTATTATATACTATATTATTAGTACTTTCCATAGACAATACTATTGCAATTAGTTTTGTTAATTAGTTATTAATAAGTTGGTTTTGAATCAATTAAAAATTTAAAAAATATCCTTTTAAAAAAATTTAATATTTGTAAAATTGTAAAGTGAACACATAAATGTTTAACTTTTAAAATTTGAAAAAATATTTTTCTTTGAATGTGATTGGTAAAAAAATTTGGGGTGTTATGGGTGGATTTTTAGGAAATTGATGGTAAAATATTTTTTTGGCATTTTAAAAATCAATTTTACTCTAGTTTTACTATTATTTTGATATTTTTAAATTTTTACTATTATGTAAGAATATGATGGCTTAATGTAACTATATTTATAAGAGAATAGATGAAACAATACATATTAATTAAAATGTGGAAAACACTATGATAAAAAATACCCACAAAATGTAATTCAATATTAAAAAAAAATACCCTATCCTTCTTTCCACAAATGTCTCAAAACTTACCTTCTTTACTATCATCTATTCTTTTATAAATTAATTTACATGTATAAATTGGTTACAATCCTTTATCAATAAATTAATTAATCACTTCATTGATATGTCTAGATCCTATCTATTTTATGATGCTAAAGCTTATGTTAGTTATAGTCTATATATTTAACCATTTAATAAACATTATATACTTGTACTTATATTTATAATTTTAGATTCCATAAAATACAAATAACTTTAATTAAAAATTGTAACATAACTTAGTATAGATATAAGAGTTTGCTTCTTCTAAATTAAATATAAATATAAGAGGTGAGGGGAAGGTTGCATAAGAATCAAGATGTTTTCTTAATAGAAAAAATTTAGAAGGAGAAAATATAATATAGAAAGAAAATATCAATAATGAATAAACTAGAAAAAATATTACAATTAATCAAAATTAGAAAATACCAGCATTCATTTAAAAGAAAACAACAACAAAAACAAGTGTAATATAATGTTGAAAATATTAAAGAAATTTAAGAATTTTAAATTAATTTAGATTTTTTTATTAATAAAATATATAACAGCTAAAATTAATATAATATACAAATTTTGAAAACTAAAAAATAATTTTACAACAAAAAATTAATAAATTTTGTAAATACTAATATTTACATTACAATAATACACTACCTTATAAAATTAATAGACAATCAAATAGACTCTACCATTTTGTCAATATAATACAAATTTTACAATGTAAAATTAATATAAATTTGACATTAAAATTTTAACAAATACAAGACAATATAAGAAAAAGAATGTTAAAAGAATATTGTTAATTCCTATTAAAATAATGAGATTATAATATGGAGATATTAAGTTAAAAAACCCTAAAAGGTCTTATATATGTATTGTTAGACATACAATAATAGACTAAAAATTTAAAAATAAAAATGAGGGATGAATAGAGAAGAGCACAATGAGCTCTTATAAATATGAAATAATTTTCATTTGAAAAATAGAAAAGTGTTGTAAATTAGTGAAATATATAGAATAAAAAATGATTAAACATGGAATTTTTTATGTAAAAATATAATACATTAATAAAAAATAATTTAATTAAAAAATAGATGTGTAAAAATAATGGTAAAATTCATATATTTATATTATTTCTTATTTAATTGTGTGTTTATTTTTAGAGAATGTTTTTGATTGTCATTCTTTTGTTTCTATATATTTATCTATGAAACATAACAAGAGTTTACCAACAATTGTGAATAGCAAAGTAAAATAAGTAAAGACAAATTGGGTGAATCCAAAAGTAAACACAAAACTAATTGTTCACATTTAAACACAAAGCTAATTGCTCACATTTAAACACAGAACTAAGTAACTTTATATTATTGCATAAAGGGAAGTTTTTTTCATATTTATTTTTTAAAATTCATACGATGAGCATGTAGATAAATTCGTGAAATTATTAATAATATTTTTTATGCTTATTTTCTATCAATTATTGCAATCATAATTGATTATAAAAATATCTTAAAATTTACTTTTTCTACAAATCTATGAGTTGAAATACTTGAGATTTTATTACAAAATTCAAAAATCAAGAACATAAAGAAGTCATAGATAAGCACACTTCAATAATATTTGATATGGAATAATTATTTTACTTATGATTATTTTATTTTAAAGAAATATTTTTAATGAGAGCTATTATTTCAAACTACAATTTGAGTTGCCCCTAAGTTAATATTCGACAAATAGTTTATCAATTAACCAATAAATACAATTACTACAATACTAGATAGGCACTTGTTCATATTATATAAATAATATAATATAATCTATCATTAAAAGAATGATTGTCTTTATCCCTTTCATTTACAATTTTAAAGTAATTAGTACAATAATATGATTTATTAGTCTCAACTATCATCACATAATATATGTTTATTTGTATTGAATTAATTACATTTATTTAATTAGCTTATATTTGGTGAAACTCTCTAATCTCACACAATCTAATTTATTTTTAAGATTTTCTTATCCTTATTACAATTTTCCATGTCAACATATTTATGACATATATATACATCCTACTTTTAGATAAAAGAAAAACTCTTTAAAAAATCATTTTGTTTCATAACTATTACATTGTTACTATCTCTTTTACAAAGGTTTTAAGCTTTATTTTATATCTTTTTCACCCACCTTTAAGAATCATATTAAGATTTAGTTTTAGATCAAATAATATACCACTAACAATTTTACATTTATGATCTAAATCTAAATCTAAAATAATATAATATATAAATAAGTAATATATAATAATTGATTTATTATTAATGCAATAGATTTACTTAAATTTGTCTTATTAATTTATTACATTATTTAATCATCTTAAACATTTTTATATAAATTAAATTTCTTTTTAAAAAAAAAAAAAACCTTAGCATAAATCTAAAATAAATCTATAGACAATTCTACCAACGAAAAAGGAAATTACTTTGCATTTCATAGTACTTGGCATTTTCACACAAACAAATCTTCGAAATTACTTTGCATTTCAAAATACTTGCCATTTTTACACCAACAAATTTTTAAACTTCTCAGGTACAATAGGGGAGGGGCCAATTCTCGGGGTCCAATTGTCATGCACTCAATTTTGATTATAATACCCAGTAATTGTTTATATAATGCTCAATAGTTGTACTTTGACTACCCATAATTAAACAAAATGTATTCTTTTGATCTAAAAAGTGACCAATCATGTGATGCCACATGAGTGCTCAACTATGAATGATGTGAATGCACGAGAATTGGTCTCACTTGTTTTTGGGGCCTTTTTGGACACCTTGACAAAAAACATGTTGATGTGTCATCATATTTGATGATGTGGCCATGAAACCTTAGTTATAAGTAGGGGACTTGCCAAGTAAGCTGTTGTAAAAAGTTGGGAATGATTTAAAATTTCCACGTAGAATAATTAAAAGCGCGAAGTTAGGGTGCATGACTATTAGCCCCTCTCCCCTAATTTTGAGCTCCTTCATAAAATATCGGAGCACGAGAGCAGTGAACATTACAATGTTTGATGCAAGCACGGGAGCAGTGAATGGTACAAGCCCAGTCGTGGCAGTGCCCTGACAATGACGTGCTGAAACGGAAAACAGAAACCGATTTTTTTTTCTTCACTCACTTAAAAAGTGTGTCACTTAAGCCCATCTTGGCTACAGCAGCGCACAGCAGGGTCAAGAATATTGGTCAACTCTGATACAAATACCAAGAATCCCGTTTTCTTTAGGCTCGTCCTTTAAATAGTTAATATGAAGCTTCAGGTGAATTAAATACTTCCTTTATGGAGCGCCAGCCTGAAGAGACTGACTCGATCGATCATTCCTTGTAATGCTGCAAACCTTCCTTTAGTCTGAAACGACAGGGCTCTGGTGTTTGAAGACTTCAAATATGCAAAACGTTCCGTATAGAAGCCATGCGGCTTATCATATTCTCTCCTTAATCACGGTACCTCCCAGAAATGTTAAGGAATGGTAGATAATTCCAAATTGGTGTGATGATAATCGGCACCTTCAAGCACCATTCAATGAGACTTTGGAGCTATCGAATATTAATATTGTCTTGCAGTGCAGCCTGTATTCTTCAGCTCTAGACAAATTAGCAGAATTCGTAATCCAATCTTGGGTCGCTTAAGAACTTTGAAATTACAGTTTGTAAAATTGACCCAACAATGTTGATGAAGATTCGATAGATTTTTTACAAAAGATATCCTTAGAGGAATTGATCAACTCATATGCCCGGAATGATTCTGTGCCAACTGAATGAAGCTGAATAATACCGAATTATTTACTGAGGAATATATATGAATTCATACCAGGTTGCATTTCAAGAAAAAATCATCCAAACTCTGAAATTTTTTTGTTATATAAGACTCCACAAATTTTCACAAAACTTCAACAGTTAATTCCAACTGTAAAATTTGAGCGATTTTGCTAATACAAGAATTGGGTTTTCATCCAATTTTGAGAACATGAGGGTTTTCGTCCTCAAGCTATGAGAAATCCAACCTCTCCAAAACCAATCCAAAAATCCAGCATATCTAAAAACAATGTTCCAACAAACTTTTATTATCTTTGCCTTGACCCTTGGTTTTTTGCTTGCGTGACTTCAAATTTCTTTTTTTCTTTTAATTTCCAATTGTGACTTAATTTTGCATTAATAAATCACTTAAATATAATATTATTTAATTAATAATATTTCCATTTGAATTAACATTTGAAAGAAAATATTAAATAATTAAAATAATATTATATTTCTCTATGTAATAAAAAATGAGACATTGCACTTAAACAATTTGAAAGGTCTTTTTTATTTTCTTCAATGATGTAATAATTTAGTTACGTATGAAAGGTAACTCACAATGTAAGTTACAACTACCAAAGCAAATTCTCCATTCATTAACTAATATGAGCCACAATAATAAATACAAGCCACACTCATTCAAGTGTGTGCCATCCAATCCTTTCAAACAATGTGCAAACAACAATGGTTCAAAATGTCTCATTGTATTTCTTTAAGTTAACAGCAAATTGCATACCATTGATGACACGCATAATAACTTCATTAATGACCATGCAAATACCTCAACAAACTAAAGCAGAAACAATCTTCATTAATAATATTCAGTAATCAGAAATGAACATCTATTTCTATATGTCTGAAGTAGCTCTGCAACGCTGTTGTAATGCAATTTCTTCACACCAACATACAGACACAATAAAACATTTGAAAAATATATTATTATTGACATTTTCAAACTACAAATGTAGATATGTAAGAAATATAACCGAAAATATTCCTTATCAAGAAAGCACCTACAGTTGTATATGTACTTTTCTATGAGTACAGTCCCAGTAACTTCATGTACCCGTACAATTCGTGTGACATTAATATCAAGCAGACAACCCAGCCCTCAAACACTCCTGCAAATCCTTATTGCAAAACTTAGTTTGGACTACAAAGTTCATTTAATAATCAGTTCACTTATAAAATTTCTGTGGGGAAATATCAGGCCATCAAAATCTAATACTAAGTTACGATAAAACCTGGAAGATATAATTTGAGTTTATGCAGTAAAAAATGAATAAGGTCCCTTCACCAGTTACAAAGTTGCAAAAGAATTTCATCTACTCATATAATTTAGATAAGTCTTCTGCAAAGGTCTTCTTTAAAGCTCCTCGCTTTAACTTGAGAGCTGCTGTGACAAGACCAGTCTCAGGAGTCCATGCATCAGGAAGTAGCTTGATCTTTGCTGGGATTTCAAATTTCTCAAGCTTTGCGTTTTTTCCAGCCTGATAAAGACAACCCCAAAAGAAATTAAAAACCACTGAACAATGCATTGTAATACATGCTTGTGCAGTTCTATTTTTAACTTGCTTATAACAGTCAAGAGTCTGTAAGCTAAAGCTCAGAGAGAGAGGGGGAGAGAGAGAGAGAGATGGGCAGAGATAGAGAAAAAAATAAGTCAACGGCGCTAAAAAGAGTAAAGAGAAAGCATAATTCTTTGATAATTTTTTTTACACAAATCCTCATCCTATTTTATGAGATACTCCATCACACTTCAGATTAACATAAGTCTACTCAGAGTTGATGTAGAATCTTTCTTACCTAAGAGAAAAAAGCATGTTTCTGCTCTGATATTTTTTCTGGAGCTCCCTTAGAAAACCATTAAAGACACTACTGGAAGATACTCTTGGAACAGTGTAGAAACCCCTGTTCCCGCTAACTTCTGAAACTGTGTGTTTTTGTTTGTTTTTGTGTATTTTTGATTTTTTGGGTTTTTTGCATGATAGATGAAAGTTGCGATTTTGGAAGAAAATGCTGAATAAATTTAAATTAAATAATACAACTCTGGAAATGATAGAATCTACTGAATCTTCTGATGCCAAACTATTTATTAATCTTCTTGAATGATTACAAATAAGATCTGGTAACATGCAATTAAAAAGGCAACATTATTTTTATTAAAAACTTGGTTATTGCAGCAAGTGGAAAAAGTGCATGAAATGGTACGGCCTTCACAGGAATCAACTTCTCCCTCCGTCTGTTGATCTCAAATGGTTCTAGATGCAACCGCGCCCCATTTGGTGAAGATAGAATGCTAGAAAGGAAGGTGTTTCTCCCAAGACAAAAAGTACGGCCTTTTCTGGATGGTACGGCCTTTAGCAGAAATGTACGGCTTGCAACAACAGCAACAATAAAAAGTACGGCCCTTCTGTGAAGTCTCCAGATCTCAGAAAGTAGGCGCCTTAATTGATGAAACTCCTCTGGATGAATTACAAACTGAAACCCTGAGTGTATTTCCGACTGTGAAGCTCTGTGATAACCTCTGAATGAAGTTATCTCTCTGACTGGCAATAAATCAGCTAATATTTCACAGCCTCTGAACTGCACACACTGAAGATTGCACGTTCTCCAATGCAAGTTGAAAACTAGAACCCTTGGCTCTGTTCTCAGAAGAAAGACTCAGCAAAAATTCGATTTCAATCATAATGAGTTCAAATCCCAATGAAAACCCTTATATCTCCTCAAAAGTTCGACTTTTCTCAATTAGGCATCATTTAAATAAATTCGAACTTTTCTTTTTAATTTTTCAATAGTTTTCAATCTCACTTTTAATTATAAATTATAATTAAAAGTGGCCCCTTCAATGATGGTCGACCCCTTGAGACAAATCACTTAAGTTATAATATTAAAATATTATAACTTTATAATATAAGCTCCGAATAATTAATATTTAATTAATCAATTAAAATATTAATATCTCCCTTAAAATATGTCCGATTCACGAACCGTCTGAAGCTGGTGAATAAGTGAGTGATTCTGCACATGACCAAACCATCTGTTAAAAATAGCAGGGGTGCTCCGCTGAATGCCAAATACTGCTAAAAATAGCAATTCAGGCAAATGGTGTCCGAATGATCCCGAACAAAAGCCAACTGGGAAAACTCTGACAACCGAAGCCAAGCCAAGCTCCATCAAGACCCTCTATCCATCCTATCAGCCTACGAGGGTCGCATAATAGGCTAATCATAAGCTCTGAGAGATGTCAACTGGAAGGGGACATGACAAACAGTGCGGAAATTGTAGTTTAGGTTATCTTGTTTGCAGGGTACTAATTGTTTAGAATCTTCAGGAATCATTTGCATATGAAAAATATTATTATCTAAAATTTTGAATCTTGATTCTGGGTCCATCTCTAGGGATATGAAGGTTGATCATGGAAATTATCTGAAATTTCACACTAAGGGCATAACTGAAATAGGGTACCAATGTGTTCATCTCTGCTGCTGTGGTAATTCCCCCATACTTCAGATGCTTGGTTTAAAACTAGGATAGTATTCCTCTGGGTTGTTGGCTTCTTCAAAAAAGTCCCAAAAGTCTACTAGTGCTACACATTCAATACTTGTGTCTGTATAATCCATCTTTAGGGATATGAAGGTTGAGCATGGAGATTTTCTGAAATTTCATACTGAGAGAATAACTTAACTAGGGCACCAATATGTCCATCTTTGCTATAGTGGTAATTTCCCCAAACTTCAGATGTCTGGTTTAGAACTAAGACAGTATTCCTTCGAGCTGTTGGGTTCCTCAAAAAAGTCCCAAAATTCTACCAGGGTTACACATTTGATGCTTGTATCTATAGAGGTTAGCATCAATTGGTTTGTTGCAGGTTCAGCGTATATTCGTTCAGTTAAATGTTACAGAGTGTCAAATGAAAAAGTTATAGTAAATGCATTTGCTTACAAGAAAAATTGGAATTTGCATGTAGCCCAACATAAAATATTGAATTTTCAAAGATCCTGTTAACACAAGTCAAAGATTTCAAATAGCTAACAGCCATACTTGAAATAAAATAACCACTTATGAAGGGAGCACATAAATGAATATTCCTTAAACTTTCTTGTTTATTAATCTAACATCATGTTCCAGACTAAGTGATTTGACCAAGTATACAATGACAAATTCTTTACTATCCATGAGTAGATTTGCAGTGGTTATGTAATGTTCATGCTTTAATAATTAAAATTATTACAATAGAAGGATTTAGCTATCTAGCGGGCTCAAAAAAGTTTGTAAGTGATCACCTTTTAAGAAACAGTGTCAAGAATTTCTTATCAGGATATATACAGAACACAGATTGGTCTCTGAATATAAGACGATGTCAGAAAAATGAAATATTCTTTGATTTCCAACTCCTAACGGGAATAAATTGTGTAGATCCTATCATCCTAGAAACACAATGGCCAATCCCAATGTGTCGATGAATTGAGAACAGTCTTGCCTGGAAAAGAAGCAATCTAATGCCATGTCACTAATAATGTTGCAAATGATCAAGATGGATAATCTAACCATCCAGAATATGAAGAAAGTGCTTCAAGCAAAACATCAACTCAGATGAGGCTTAGATGGGGCAATACTAGTAGTCTAGTTAAAGCTCCAATTGAAATATTCTTTACAGTATTTCAAAGGGACATGATATTAAGAAGTTGGCTTTTACAAAGCCACCCTTTCAATGCTCATTTTGTCCTCCATTTTCTGGAAATCATGAATTTTGCATACAGACTCAAAACGAGGTGCCGTTTTTATGGAACTGCATGAATTTTCCAGAGGAACCTGAAAATATAAAAATATTCAACTTTCGGTGCCACTGTGTCACCAAATTACTGTTTTTGGTCCTTCAAGACAACCACATCTATGCTGCGAAAACCATATCTATCCACTCCAAAATGTCACTAAAATTGAACAATTAATATTGGTGATGAACCAGACTCATTTACAAATCACACCCCATTTAAAGACTTTTGGTCCCACTAAAGCTTACTCTTGAAATATAGACAAATTTATTCCTCCATCTTTGAAACTTGTGTGTCCATGTGCCTAAAACAAGACTTCCTCACATCTCCTTGTTCATTCTCCAAGGCAATGCTTAGCACTAAGGACCTTCAAGATAGAAAGCAGTGGTGCTCTGTCCCACTTGAAACCTGCAACTGTAAAATGATTTGGCATTTCCTTGGTGTCCTTCCCATGACCCTCTCACTAATAGTCCTTGCTTACAACTTTACACTATAAAATGAAACTCTTCCGGCTACTACCTTTGCAATGCACAAGACATCTACAATGGTTGTCATGGGTTAGAAAACATATCAAAACAATTTGTACAATGGTCTCTTAATGTTACAACTTGCTGTCAAACAGGGTTTTCCTTCTACTAAAACATATGTTACAATCATAGTTACTAGGAAATGTAGGGGTACCAGTACCAATACAGGGATGGGGATACCAATCAAATTAGGCTACACGAGGAAATGAATAAGGAGATGGCTATATCATATATAAATGTAGTCACCAAAAATTGTGGGTATGGGGATGAGTATGTGATCCACATTCCTATAGTGGAGTTTCCTAGCGTCTATATTTAGAACGAGGATCATACATTGTGATAATGTTTATGTTGGGAATTAAGGTGTCTCAACCTTTGCAATTTCCTAGCATTAAAATATTAATTTTATTATGCTTATGTTGTAATTTCTTGCTCATATTAATTTTTAATCTAATATGATTTGGCATGGTGAGTTGTTGGCATGTTGGAAGGTGACATGGATGTTGTGGTCCCCGCAAGGCAATGTAGGTGTCCCACTTTGGGAAGATATTCTTTTGAGATGTGTCAACATCTTTGAGGGAATCTATGATGATCTTATAATGAATTCCTATGACGATCTTATGATGCGTAAGAGCTAGATTCTATGACAGGTTGGACAAGTGTTGGAAGGCATCTTTGCATGGGGAATCTAGGCACCCAAGTTTGACTATGATAAGTTGTAAGAGAATCGTTTATTATAGTCAGTTATGATGGATTCTCTTACAACTGTAAGTGTTGTCATATATGACAAATTCTATGACGGCTATAAGGCGTGTAAGAACATCTATCATACCTATTTTGAGTAAAAATGGGGCCCCCAAGTTTGGAGGCATGAATGAGGAGTTGAGGAATATTATACAAGTGTCATTTGCATGCTTGGAGGTGGTGAAAAAATGTGCCAAGTGGATTTGGACACCCATTTCTTGTAGCTTGCTCTAGAAGCTACCTTCATACTTGTATTCTCTATATATTGGATGTCTTGGAGTGGGTTTAGTATGTTGTATTTTGCAGGTATCATTATGCTGTCAGAATAGCTCCATAATCCAACATTTGTATACTCTTGAAAAAGTTTGTATTGCAAGTGTGTTGTAATCACTGTTGTTAGATAATACATTGTGCAGGTTTTGGAGTGTGGGATTTTTCACTTGAAAGGGTTTTCCCCATGTATATCTTGTGTTGTGAGCTTTTGATACTTGCATGTGTTATTATTTTAATAATCTTCCTATTGTGCATCTCTTATTGTAACTGTAAAAGAATTAAAATTGTACATCTCTCCTCTTAGATCAACATTAGGAAGCATTTTTGTGTACCTTGCTTCCTCTTAGATGGTATCAGAGCTTGATCACCTTTGATTCTAGTTGTTAGGTAAAGATTTTTTTGTACTAATCTTCATTTGAGTGGGAGCCTGTGCAGTGGGTTTGAAATCTTTGTTGCAGGAGAGATGGCTAGTGCATCTGGGAGGTTTGAATTAGAGAAATTCAATGGAGGCAACTTTGAGTTGTGGAAACTCAAGATGGAGGACCTTTTGGTGGATAGAGTGTAACAAACCGGACCAATTTTTTTTTTTGCAATGAGATTACAATTCAACACGCACCCGTTAAGGTTAGCATAAACCAAAACGATGCAGAAAGTAACTCTAACCAGAATGTACACCAGGATCCCGATGTGGGCAAGGTGTGAGCATTGGTCAGAGAATCTATGCAAATGCAAACTGAAGGGAACTCTAACCAAGAATGGCGCCGAGTAGTGGCGAGCATATGGTCAGAGGATCAATGCATGAAGAACAAAATGTAACCCTAACCAAGAATGGCGCCGATTGATGGCGAGCATATGGTCAGAGGGTCCATAAACTACTCAACTGAAAGCAAATAGGCGGCAAGCCAGCCTCTTCCACTTATTCAGTGGGAAGTACATGTAAATTCAAAATGAGAGGAGAGAATTGCTGACAATACTACTGTTCAGCTTACAATAAATTAGAGAGCCTACCAATATCATAAGATTAAAACCTTTCAAAGCTATAACAAGTTAAGAACTCTCTTTTACACTCCCAAACTCATTGAATATCAACTCCTCACACAACTAATGAACTTTCTCAAATCTGGTATGACTGTTTTTGACAGAATTAATACAGAACAACAGCATAATAACTTACTAAAATGCACGTATCTTGCTCTAAACTCAACCTATTGACAAGAAATCAAATGCAGATTACTCTATTAATGATGGCGCCTAAGATGCAACCCAAAACCCATCCCAAATATCACTCATATATTTTGCACGAATCCCAATACATCTCCCAAATGGTACGGCCTAGCTGCAAGGGCGAATTTGTTCTATAAAATCAAAGAGACAATTAAAATCTGGAGATTGGCTAGAATGGTCGCCTCTCATAAACAAATAGATAGATTCAATACCCAGAATGATAGCATTTTTATTTCATGAGCTATGAGTAAATCTTACATTCCTCAATGACATTCAGCAACATCAAAAATATGATAGAAAATGCAAACTAGAACTCCAAAATGCAATTACTCAACTGGAAATGCAATTCAAACCTATTACAAGCTAACCTCTCAACTAGTTGCTATCTTTCAAGCAAGAAGATGAGCCCATGCTAGGAGGTATGCTTTCCTCAAAGCGAGTGCCTGAAGACAATTCAGCAGCATAACGATATAGTAGACAAAAGATCCCAAATGAAGAGATGAGGCCTGATTAAATAGGCAAGAGAGAAACATCTAGAAGCTTCAAGAAGGCGCCCAAACCCTAATTTCAAATTCACCTTTTCCCTCCAAAAGATGGCGCCCCATTTCACCTTTGAAATATTTCACTTTTTAAAAATAAAGTTAAATCTCTCAAAAGGGCGTCCTTTTTCCTTAAGCTCAATTTTTGACATTAAAATATAATTTATCTCCTCATGGCGCCTTGACCCTCAAAGTCCCCTTTTTTAAAAACAACTTAAAGTTGTACTGCTAGGCAAGGGGGTATAATATTAAAATATAATATTATAATGAAAATACTTATCTCTCCAAGAATATGCGCCCAAGGCCAAGAACTGAAGTGCCAGTTGAAACAACTGAAGAAGAGGACCAACTGAACTGAACCCAAACTGCCCACTGCCAAAAATAGAATTTACTAAAAATAGTAAATTCGTGAAGTTGCTCGGAATGCCAAACTGAACATACTACTGCGAAGCTCTCTGAAAACCCAGAAAGAATTCGCAATCAGAATTCCAAACTTCAAGCAAAAACCTCCTCAAAACTAGGAAACCCTAATTTCACCATCCGCGTAGCCTATGGGTCTCCGGAATAGGCCAACGGTCAACTAAAATGATCACAACTGAGAAGGGGACATTACATAGAGATTTATGGTTTGTGGTATCCGTTTCCATGCCAATGGGCATGAAACAAGAATAATGGGATCAAATGGATCGAAAAGATAAGGGTCTCATAAGACTCTGTTTGGTTGACTCTGTCCTATTAAATGTTCATGAGGAGAAAACAACTACAACTTTGTGGAAGAAACTTGCTCTAATTTATCAAGCTAAATCCCTAGTAAATAAGTTATTCTTGAGAAAGAAGCTATACTCTTTGAGGATGGAGGATCTATTACAAATCATTTGAATTTGTTTAACATGCTCATTGCCTAGTTGTTCTCTATTGGTGTGAAGATAGAGGAGGATGATTGTTGTATGCATTGATATGTTCATTACAAGATTCGTGGGACCACCTTGTTATGGCCATTGGAAGTACCACTACCACTTCCACTTTCAAGATGGACGATGTGATTGCATCTCTATTGTCTAAGGAGATGCAAAGAAAATCAACAGAATTGGCTAAGGAAGCTCTTGCAGTTTGTGGTAGACCCAAGGAGAAAGGAAAGAAGAAGGATAAGAAGAAAGAAAACAAAGGAAGATCCAAATCCTATGGGAGATCTAAGTCTCCTGGAAAGTCCAAGGCTTTGTGTTGGAATTGTAGAAAACTTGGTCACTTCTGCAAGGAGTGCAAAGAGGAGAAAAAGAAGAAGAGAAATAATGATTTTGATTTAGACACATCTTCTTAGGATGATGGTGAAATGTTTTTCATTGCCTTGGCAATGCATGTATTAGAAGATGTGTGGTTGATTGACTCTGGTGCATCATTCCACATGACCTTGCATAGGGGTTGGTTTTCTAAGTATGAAGAGTTCGACGGTGGGAATGTGTACTTGGGTGATGACTCTCACCTAAAGATTGTTGGTTGTGGAAGAGTTTTGATTCAATTCCCTGATGGTAGAGTGAAGGGGATCAATGGTGTATTGCATATCCCTGGTTTGGCACATAACTTGTTATCTGTAAGTAACTGAATGATGTGGGTGTGCAAGTAGTTTTCTCGAATGGAGGATGCAAGATGACGAGAGGAGCTATGATGCTTGCTAAGGGTGTTTGGATTGGCACTTTGTTTCAGCTTAATGCATGCACTGTGCAGTGCAATAGTTCTTCTATTATGAAGAAGAGATCTTCAAAGTCACTATCCTCACCATCAGAACTAGTAGCAAAGAGGACTGTTGCATCTACTTCTAATGGACGTGCTTTGTGGGTACCTAAGGGTGCTCATTCTATGGAAATGAAACTTCCAACGAAGAAAACTATGTTATGGCACCAAAGGCTTGGCCACATTGGTGAGAAGGGTCTTAGAACCTTGAAAAATAAAAATCTTGTTGAAGGGATGAATGATTGCAATTTTGAGTTCGATTTTTGCAAGCATTGCATTTATGGAAAGCAAAACTATGTCCATTTTTACTCTAGTTCTCACAAATATTTTGAGGTGTTGGACTTGATTCATTTTGATGTATTTGGTCCTATTAATGTTCCTTCGATTGCAAAATTTGTTTATTTCGTCTCATTCATTGATGATTATAGTAGGACACAAGTTTATTTCCTTAGAAGCAAATATGAAGTTTTTAATAGATTCAAAGAGTTTAAAGCTCTTGTAAAAAATCAAAAGGATAGAAAGAATAAATATTCGAGGACTAACAATGGCGGTGAGTTTTGTTCGACAGATTTTAATAGGTTCTGTAAAGAACATGGGATTGAAAAACATAAGAAAACTCCCTACATCCCTCAGCAGAATGGAGTTGCAGAAAGAATGAACAGGACGTTAATGGAGAGGGATAGGAGTATGCTTAGTAGAGCTAGCCTTGAACAAAAGTTTTGGGCTGAAGTTCTTGCCACTACTTGTGTAATGTCCCCTTTTTTTAAGTAATCAGCCAACAGAGTTATCTAGCTTATTTATTCCCATAGGCTATAATCAAGCATTATGAGGGAATATAATTAAATTAATTATTTATAAGTTGTCCAAATAAATTAAACCATAAGGATAACTTTATTTTAATTAATTTAATTAAAGTGACAAATGGAAAATAATAAAATATTATAAATCACTTTATTAAATAAAGTGTTCTTTTAGAAGCTAGAGGAGGTTACTTTTGATTCTTCTAGAAGACTCAACTGAACCTTTTGTTGTACCCAAAACCAAAATTTTTGCTTCACTAAGGCATTTTGCTTAATTGAGTCTTAATCTTGTTAAAGTGATGTCAGAAGGTTGTTTTTGGGGTTTTTAAATATGGAGTTGGTGTTAGTGTCATGTCAGTCTGTCACTGAAGGAATTTGAGAAAAGTGAAAATCTGAAGGAAAATCGTCAAAAATTTCTCTGGAGAAGGAAGCACATTTTCAAATGGGCGCCCTATCTTTTAGGGGCTCAGATCCTGTTTTTAGGGTTTATCACCTCCAACAGACATTTGTCCAGCATCACGTCAGCTTCGCAATGAAATATCAAGCTTGTCAAACAAACCTGTTTCGTGCAAGTTATGGGAGATACAGCACAAAATGAGAGGAGCTCCAAAATTGGCTAACACTGAGAAAAAGAGCAGCTTTTGAGAAAGGCGCCCATCTTTTTGAGGTGTCAAATGAAGGTTTTTGACTAAATGCCATCCAAGATGTTTATCTCACATTTGTTCGAGCTTCACGACGCATCCGTCAGTGGGTGAATCTGAGTTGCAGAAGTGCCTGAACCAGAGGTCAAACATGGGGTCAAATCTTAGTCAAAATATCAAAGAATGAGCAAAAGAGCACTTTTTCAGAAAGGCGCCTGAGCTTTTCAAGCTTTTAATGCCTTTTTTTTTATGATCTCAGATATTCAATTTTTCCATGTTACGTTCAGCTTTCCGTTGCTTGTCTCCGTCAGATCAAAAGATGACTCAGCAGCTTGCAGTCGGGGTTTTAATGTTATTTTGGTCAGTTCCAGAAATGGCTAAGTCTGGTGGAAAAAGAGCAACTTTTCAAAAAGGCGTCCTTGATTTTCACCCCTCAGATGATGTTTTTTGGGAAAATGTGCCTTTGCAGTTGTCTTGCAAAAGGAGGCCAGCTCCGCAGTGAACTTGTGATCCAGTCCTAAAAATTGGTAAATTAGAAGTTATGAAGGATTTATGTTTCCCTTCGTTCGAGATACAGATGTGAAAATATGGCTAAGTTTGAGAAAAAGCGCAGCTTTTGAAAAGGGCGCTTGAATTTTTGAGCCTTCAGATGTTAGTTTTATGATGTTCTGTCTCAAGGTACCTTTTGATCAGTTTTTATCCTGCTCTGCGATGCACCTGTCAGCCAGCCAATCGGTGGAGTCAGTCAGCCAATGTCAGAGGATGAACAGAGGTCCCGAGAGACGTTCAAATCCAAATTTTCATGAAAATTGGCTAAGTCTGGAATTCGCCTTAAGAGGTCAAAGTTGAGTTTTCAAAATAAGTTGACTAGTGCGCCTTAACTTGAGTTCTAACTTCAGTTAGACTGAACGATTTCTGGGTTGTCATCTTCAGTTCGTATATTGGCATGTTGAGTGATCTTTCAGTTCGCATGTTGAGTTAACTAGTTTGCATGTCCAGTTAACAACTTTGCACATTGAGTTAACTTGTTTGCATGTCCAGTTAACAACTTTGCACGTTGAGTTAACTTGTTTGCATGTTCACTTAACTGAAGATTATGCTTGAAAGTCAACTTGAGTTTGCATGCATGGCGAATTTTGGTTGAAATTGTGAACACTTAGTGAAGTTTGTGCTTCATTCATTGTCAACTGGAGTTCTGAAAAGGGACGCCATATTAAGGTTAAAGCATGAAGCATGATTTTGTGAAGTATGGCGAATTTATCTTTGTCAACTAAAGTTTCCAAAAGGGTCGCCATATTTAGAATATTTAAAAGATTCAAAGCATGAGGTTGAAGTTGGCGCTTCACTTTTTGAATGTTAACTGAAGTCTTAAAAGGGACGCCTTAAGTCTTATTTGTAAATTTAGTGAATTTTGAAGATGGCGAATTCAACAAGGATTGTTAACTGAAGTCTAAATTCGCATGAGGCTTTAAATAAATTTGCAACTGAAGATTGAAAGGGAAACCCTAAAGCATGTTGCTTTATTTAGCTATTTTAGTTTCAGTTAACTAAAATGAGGTCCAATCACAAGCCAAGCGCCATTTTTCAAGGTTTAATGCCTTTGTGCGAATTTCCTAGATGAAAGTCTATTTATTCAAGCATTGGCGTCCATTATTTCATCATCTCAAGCTTTGAAATATTCATTCTTCTTGAGCGAGCAGCAAGTTAAAAGTGCTACAGGTGTCAAAAATCAGCATTTTTCATAGCAACGGATTTAGATTGTTCAGAGGAAGAAGATTCAAGACTTTATTTTCACTTTGCATGCAGGTTTTATCAAGTTCCTAAAGAAGATTGGCGAATTTTTCAGAGGCAGAACAAGCAAAACTTTCTATCTTCTGTCTTATTTCTTCTATTTCTCATCTTAGGTATTTTCTTCGCATGTCAAAGAAATTCAACATATTTTCAGAGTTTGATCATCTGGGTTCGCATACTTCAGTATTTGCAGCAAAACCCACGTCTTAGATTTTTTCGAGAAAATTGCCCCGTAGTCTTCATTCTGAAGCTCTGTGCATTTTTCTGAGAATTTCTTTGCATGTGGGCTTGAAAGACATTTTTTTGAGAATCGAGCTATCTGGGTTGTCTTAGAATTTGATTTTGCACAAAACCCACGTTTTAGAAAAACTTCGAAATTTTTTCCTATCTTAGGCTATTTTTAGCCTTGTCCAGAGGTTTTCAGTTTTTCCAGAAAGTTCTTCAAGTATATTCGACTTTACAGTCAAAAGTTCTCATTTTCAAAATGCAGCTCAATCTCATTGATTATAAGGCAAAATCTGCTCTTACGCATAATTTTGTCAAAACTTCAGATACAGACCTGAATCATGTTTATCCAGTAGTTAATCTGAGCAATCTGGAGGGTGTTAGCAGCAATGCGTTGAGGAATCTTGAGTGTTCCGGATTGTTGGCAGCGGCATCTATTCCTGTTACCACTTTTGATCTCGAGTTTGTTCTTGCTTGTATCAAGCATTATGACTCATCTTCACGACAAATCAGATCAGTTGATGGGAGGGTTGTTTGCAGTCTCAAACCGAAAGATATAGAGAAATGTTTTGCTATTCCTCCGTGTTCAGATAACTTTACTGTGGTTATTGAAGCTTGTGAGAAGATATGGGATGGAGATCAACAGCGTTCACAGAGAAAGGTAGCTCAGAAATGGCTGAAGGTTCAGAAGACTAACATGCCTAAGAAAGTTGGCCGTGGTGAATTCAAGGATGAGGTTGCTGTTTTGATAACTTTGCTCAATCGAGTTACAGGTCAAGAGGATGCTAGTACTTTCCGTTCATGGATGTTTTACCTTATTTCTAGAATTCTTGATGACACAAAACGTTTTGACTGGGCTATGTTGATTAGTGATTGCTTACATCAGCAGATTACTAATTTTTTCAAGTTTCATGAGTTTCATATGATATCTTACTTGGTCTACTTAGTCGCATTCCAAGGTGCCTATAAGCATCTAAAAACCAATGGTACTCTCAGTGTTCAACGTATTCACGAGTATTATCCTCAGTTGGAGTTCTCTCAGTCTGAACAAAACTTCCGAGCAGTGAATGATCACTTTTCTATGAGGACAGTTAGAGATCTTGACAACGAAATGCACATTCGTATTTCTGCTAAAGCAAAATCAGCGATGGAGACTTGGGCGGATTGGTTTATCCAATTCCCTTCTTTCACATACATCTGGGTTTATGGATATGTTGGAGAGCCCCTGATGTTGCCGAGGTATCCTTCAAACAAGATCATCTTCATGGAGTTTCTCAGGTAGATGCAACATGTTCATTTCTTTCTTCGCAATCGTCATAAGACTGCAGCTACTTTTCCATTTGCATTGGGGATTTTTACATGCAATGCGGCAATAGATGCCAAGCTCATGTCAACTGAGTTAGAAAGATTCAAGCTCAAAACTCATACCGAGAGGCGTTCTTATGATCCTTTGGGACATTATGCGAATAGGTTAGAGCGAGGGATTGCACATAAGCCAGCACTTGAAGATTTTTGGGCAAATTGTGAAGATGAATTCGAGGTTCATCATCGTCACTATTGTAGACTCACTATTGGTCAGCTCTCTGATTACCTATCAGAAGATGTTGATGGTCTATCAGATGATGATGGAGAAGTTCTTCTCAATTCATTTGTTAGAGATCAAATTGCTCGGCAGCCACTTCGTTCACCAGATTGGTATGCTAAGGAGAATACTTCTATTGAGGAAGTTTCTAAATCGGTTATCAAGATCAGTAAGCAGTTCTTGGAAAGTAAGCAGAAGCATAAGTCAGTTCCTGTGACAGAGCCGCCAGAGAAGTTTTCTTCATTGCCTTCTACTTCTAGGTCAAGACCTCGGGTCAAGGCTATTGTGATTCCTCTTGAAGGAGTTAGACTCAGCGGAAACACGGGGAAGAGAGCTACTGGAAAGAGGAAGCAGAAACAAGTTGAGAATGTACCTGAAGTTCCAGTAGAGACAGTCATTCAGGCTGAACCTCACGTTTCACCTCCTAGTTCGCCGCATATACAGCCTATTGACATAGATTCAGAGCTTGACATACCAATTCGAGTTGGATCAGAGATAACTGAACCGCCACACGTGGATACATCAGGAACAGTCTCTCCTCCGATTGATGATATTGTTCAGTCTTGTTGGCTTGAGAGGTCTTTGGGAAGGCAGAGGCGAGAACCTTCATATAACCTTGATTTATCTGAGTTCGGTGAGCCTTATCAGAAAAGGTCGAACAAGAAAATCACGAAACAGGTGCACATTGAGAAGACTCCAGAATCAGAGATTGTTATAGAGGTTGCTGTTCCTCCAGAGGGTAAGAGCTTAGATGAAGTCGAAGTTGGTGACTTTACTTTTACTAAGGCAAATCTAGGCAGGACTACATGAGAGACAGATGTGACTCTTCTTAAGATTGTTACCAATAATCTTGAAGAACGTATCACGAAGGATGGAGAAGATAAGGCATTGCTTAAGGCTGAAAATGGTCAACTTCGTCAATATATTTCTGATCTTGTTCATGGAAATTCGAATAGAGCACCTGCTCTTCCTTAGAATACACCTGCAAAACAACGAAAGCTTGATCAGTTAGTCAGTCATGGCAGACTTTTGGACAATTGGATTGAAAGTTTAGTTGCTATAGGTCGACATCTTCTTGTAGATTTGTATCAGTTGAGGAGTGATGCACATAAGCTTCGTCAAGGTGTTCAGTTGCTCGAGATTTCAGTTGTAGAGAGCTTAGCCAAGAATCATGTTCTTGTATCTCAGTTGTCTGCTGCATACGATGCCTTGGAGACTGATGAAGATCAAGAGAAGGTTTTTACTTGGAGAGAGAAGCACCTTTTCAAAATGGAGATATGTGAAAAGATCTCTGCTAAGTTGTTTTCGTTGAAAGATGATGTGATTGGAGTACTTGCTCTTGTCAGTGGTTTTGTTGTTCAGATTCCGTGTCATTATCTTCTTGAGGATGGCATGTATGTTGAATTGGACAAAGTGCAAGTTGAATTCGAAAAGCTGATTCGTGATAACCTGGAGGGAGATCCTATGGCACCTAAGTTGGAGAACATCTCAGTTATTTCAGCTAGTTTCAGAAAGGCGACTCAAGATGTTAGAGAAGGCATGCATACGGTCAAAGAAAGTGGCAGAGAACTGAAGAAGCAGACTGTTCTTTTGGATAGCATCAAAGTACCTGAAGACAAAGAGATTGATGAGTTCTTGGTCGAAGTGTTAGACCGAGATGACATGGAGTGATCTGCCAGTTGGAACCTGCAGTTAATTTCGAGGGTTGAGTCATGAGTAGCAGTTAACTTGACTTTCAGTCTTAAGTTCACTTGCTGACCTCACACATGCTTATCTCTTCCTTGGAATTATCTACACAGGAGTTATGGTTAGGGTTTCCAGTTAACTGAAGGTAGTGTCCAATTAACTTTGCTTTAAATAAGGACGTGCATGCTTGCACATGGTCCATTTAGGTTAAATGTATTGGTTAACTGATGGTAGCTTTCCAGTTAACTGTATAGTTTATTTCATTAGGGTTTAGTAATAAATCTTGCATGCATTGTGAGACTGTAGTTGACTCAAGGTGATTTTAGGGTTCCCTACACCTTGATGTATATAAATAAGAGCTTTTGCTCATTTGTAATTAACTTTTGCACGAGAGAAATATATGCTGTTCCTACCTTGCCCTCAATATTGCTCTTTTGGTATTTGTTCATGCGTCTTTACTATTATGATAAATTGTTATGCCACATAGGGTTTCATGCAATTATAATGGTGAATTCTTTCCATAGTTAGATCAAATCTGTTTTGTGTTCAATAAGCTTGTTCAGATTGAGATGATAGTTGTGCCACCTTGCCTTCAAGTAGAGAATCTGCGCTATTATCGTGGTGTTGTTTGAATAATAAACTTATCTCGGATTGAGCAAATAGATGTGCCACCTTGCCTTCAAGTTGAGAACTAGATTCAGTTTATCGTGTTGTTGTTACCAATAAGCTTGTTTAGATTGAGCTGATAGATGTGCCACCTTGCCTTCAAGTTGAGAATATACACTCGCTTATCGCTTGATAGTCAAACCGTCTCGCTTCCCTCATGCTCGCCTTTCTTGGAGGAAACTGGATAGAATTTAAGTAATTAAGCTTTAGTTGTTAGTAGTCAGAAAACCAAAAATACTCAGCTGCAACGATATAGTTTTGGAGAAGCCTTGTACCTCTACAGCTGAAACAAAAGACAGGATTTAGTTTAGTTTATTTCCATTTGCAAGTACTTTTGTCAAGCACAACGAGGGAGCTTCCCCTCCTAATTTGAAGAGCACTCATTGCGTAGTGTGCATAGCTGTCCGTACCAACTCTTACTCCAGAGGTGCTAGTTGTTACGCCAACACCTTTAAAAGAAGATGAGAGCAAGCTATTTCAACCTGATTTTTGACGTCTTTTATTAAATTGTATTGGAAAGCTTGTATTTGTAGGTTCAACATGCCCTAGGATGAAAACCCTTGGGTAGAACGGTTCTGTGGATGGAAACCCATTTAGCCAAATTGGGTGGATTCAATTTAGAATTCACAATTGGACTTAATTGAGGAATTTGATCAGTTTGGAACTTTAAGGAATAATTGTTGCAAGGAGCATTTTTGGAAATTTTGTGATGTCTTCTTCGAAGACAAAAGCAGTAGAACAAAAGAGCATTACTTTGGTTTAGAAGCTGACACATTATAATAACCGTAGCTAAGTAAAGAAAATTCAAAAGGGAATTGCTAAGCAGGCTGAATAATGTTATTTTAAGGCATCAAAAGCCCCACACACATTGGTGCAGCCTTTGGAGACTTTATAATATATAAAACCTTATATTGCCGCTAAGTCTGCTAGTAGTTAATAGCTGCGAAGGAGACTTGCTTGTGGAGGCAATGTGAAGATTTCCTTGGCATTTGTGGGCTAGTCTTGTAAGTTGTAGATACTTAAGGTGTTGTGTCATCCAATTCTTAAGTGAAGGTATTAATATATCTTTTGCCAGTGCCTTACAATGTGGGGCAAAAAAATTTGTTGTAAATCGATATTAGGGAGCTAGTTAAATAATATTGATATTCCATTCACAATGTTGTTATCTAGTATATAAGGTCAAATTATATTACTCCTTGCATGAACTATGTTATGTTAAGAAATGTTGCAGATTTGGTAATACATGAATGGATTATCAATTATTTATGTTATATTTTGCATGAACACTATCAAAACATTTAATTATGAAACCAATAGCAAATTACCCAACTCAAAAATATGAATTAGAAAATGTTTGACGAAGTGCCTAATCATTTGCATTCAAGAAATTGAGAAATTTTAGACCCTATTCGGCTTGGGGTCTTTACAATGGAATCAGAGCAAGTCATTTGGATATCTTGGTTTGGACATATTTTATCATATTTTCTGGGAGAGCTTGTGTTTGCAGGTTCAACGTGCCCTAGGACGAAAACCCTTGGGTAGAACAATTGTGTGGATGAAAACCCATTTAGCCTTTTTGGGTGGATTCATTCCAAGATTCATAATTGGGATTTATTGATAATTTTGGAGATTTGGAGATTCATGGAACAAGTTGTTGCAGAATTCAGAGAAGTAGATTTCTATCTCAGATATTCAGATCAGATTTGAAAAAGGATTTGATGGCAAGTTTTGGAGGCATACTAAATAGGGTTTGGCCCTAGGGCTTGAGCACCACCTTCTAGGAGTGAAGTCTCCTCATCCTTGAGGCAATTTGCGGAGAATTTTGGCTGCTAGAGTTTGGAAAATATAATTAGTTTGGTACAGCAATAGATCAGTCCTCTTCCGACATTGTTGAAGATTGTAAATTGGTGCTTGTGGCTAGGGTTTCATCCTTCCTTTTCAACATCTACATTTGGAGGAGATTTTGGTGGTTTTGTTGCATTCTTTCAGCATCATTGATATTGTAGAGTCTAAACTAGTATATTGTAAACATGGTAGAAACCACACAATTTAGAGGTATGACTAGCTGAATAGTTCACTCAACATTGTAAAGACAACATTAAATTGTCAACCAAGGTTTGTAAACTTGTGATGGTGCTGCACCATATGTGCCTTTAGAGACCTGAGGCTACCTATGTTATCCTATTTAAAGTATTCTACTTGCTGGAAAATCATAAAATTACATAACAGTGAAAGAAGCAAACTGGCGTTAATGGCTACAGGTGCCTACAACTTAACTTGTAATTGAATTGCTGCTAACAAAGAATTACTGAACTAACTCAAAACTACTCAAATTGGTAATTGCACTTATTCTAACCTCCGGAGTACTACAAGTTAACTAAATGCATTCATGCTCATGAACATTCATTACTAAGAATCAAAATATGAGAAGCTATTCCAACTTGAATTCAATTTATGAAGTAATGATAACAAAAATATCTGCTAAACATAAATAAATAACTGCAAATGTAACACTAGACTCACTTTATTGGACCCACTTTAATAAAGTCAAAATATATCATTATAATGCATTTTTTAATAATTAATTATTATTAAAGTTTACCTTTAATAATAATTTAAAATAACATATCTTTCTCATTAATCATCTTTTCTCGAATCTGTCTGAAGTAGGAGGTCAACCACTGCATCCACTCTGCATCTAGGTGCCTTTCCAAAAATAGTAACACTAGACTTTGGTGATCGGGTTACTTACCATAAATAGTAAGTGTGTAAAAACTAAGTCCAAATTGACTCCCAAAGGAAAATCCTGAATAATACCAAACCTCGGAGAAGAAAACAACCAGATATCTGCCACATAGGACCCTCTAACCCACCTTATTAGCCTACGAGGGTCAAATGATAGGCTAATTCTGAAAACTCTGATGCTCAGAAAAAAAGGGAACATTACAATCCACCAGCTTTGAAATTGTTTGTCCCCAAGCAATCTCCACTGCAAAGAAACTCCACTCCACCAGAGGTCCAAAGGAAGAACTATAAAATGTCCCACACATCTCTAACCAACTCTTGCAACACCAACATAATCATAACTGCGCAAGGATAAAAATCATATCGACTGTCCGACTCACGCACACCAAAATTGTGCATCGTAATCAAACATGTACGAGTAAATCAAAGATGAAATTGTATGCTCTTTGTACACTGTACATGTGTAAATCATCAGTAAGCTCTGTCTAGAATCTTCATGCACCAAAAGGATCCCAAACTCTACGATCAATGCTCAGCTGAATGCTGGGATCCCAAATTACTTTATAAAATGCCCAACTACCTATCCACAACGCTCACTGGATAAAGACTGACCCATGCTCAAAACTACTATGAATAACTACCATAACATAGAGCAATCTACCAAACGGAAAATCCATGGATCCCATAACTAGAATGGAAGTCTTCCATGCATATCATCTGCTAACCTCCACTGCGCTACTATGATATAATCTTCAACATGCTGGGAATGGTGAAGCAACTCTTCGGGATCCAACCGAACTGACATGCCAAACTGGTCACCACCTAGATCCCAATGCCACGGAAACTCACATCCATCAATCATGAAGAGGTAAATATATCTCGAAGTGTCCGAACCACAACATCCCCCTTCATCCTCTGCAAAACTCCTATGGATGTGTTGACTATTCCATATAGGTATTGAAAGATATGAAATTGCTCCCCCCAAGCCAAGGGAATATTAAAAATCTCCTCCACCACCGCTATAAGGACTACACACGCCATCATGCCTCCTATCACTGCAACCTTTTTGAAGACATGTCTCTAATGGAGATTTCTGAGACAAAGAAGTTGCAAACTCTGCTTGGTGCACCTTAGCATCAAGGTAATTTGAACTCTGACCCTGCAAGTAAGCCTCTGAAAACAACCGAGTCAGACACTTGCAATCTTTAATTCCATCTTCTGTAGATGGCAACTCTTCACCCACAAAGGATGATAGGAATCCCGAGCCAATCCACACCTACACCTCATCAAGTCGTCAACGTGTAGACTAAAGGAGAAGTGATGAGCACTCCTCACTATGCAATCAAGATAAAATGCTCCTACCTTTGTCAATGGCTGACTGTCATAGTTATGGGGAACACACTCCTCATCACTCTCATTATTGGAATGAGAAGGTGGCTCACGTCTCTGATCTTGATAGCTAATTGGGTAGATGATTTGCCAAGTCTCTCCGCGTACCCAATAGCATACTCCCTATCATGAAACAACTAGAGATATTTTGACTTTATTCTCATCCAAAGCACTCTTGATGAACCACAAATCATGAATGACCAGCTAAGATCCCATACCGCCTCTCTTGAAATTCTACTCTCCAAAGTTGGTACTCAACATACTTATGTGTGCAGTCAAAGCAAGATAAGGTTGAATCAACCTTCTCTCCTGTAACCTTCAACTGATCTCTCCATCTCTGCGGCTCAATAAACTGTTGATCAAGATCGGCTAGATGGGATATAATCTCTGATTTGCTTCCAGGAGAGGGAAACAAATCAACATGAGAACCGATCTCCCCACTGGATGATGCCCTGTATATCTCTTGTGAAAATGATGGAGTAGTGTGGTGATTTGTCACACAACTCTGTGGAGAATCCACCAACTCATCACACAAGCTATCAATAACCTGCTCTACATCACCTGTCATGGGACTATCCTCAAAGATCCCTGATGCAACATCTAGTTCTCTGCTACTCTTAACCAAAGCACCCATCCCATCTATATCACCTACATTTGCAATTGTAATGGATGTAGCCACATCCACAAAGTGCTCCTTACCACTATCCACGGGTGTATGCTCATCACCAGTAACTGTCATAGGTATCGGGACTGTAACTGTTGGAGATGAAGACTGCGCTAAGCTCAACTCCACGGTAAGCTCATCTATCCATAACTTTGACTCTTGAAGGGCTAATTGAGCACTCTTCAAAGAGTCTGTGGTGTCCTCAAGCTCATAGGTGAGCTCATCAACCTCCTATTCCTTTCCCTTAAGAGCATCATAATAAATCCTATCAAGCATGAGAAGATGATCTCTGTCTAAAAGTAGTTTTAGGTAATTGTTTTTCATTACCACAATGCATCTCCAAGTGCCTTGCAAGGGGAAGTTCACTATCAAAATGCTCATGTGTTTTCATAGTCTTCCAACAACTGTTGAGCAACATCAAAGTGTTCTATGGTTGTAGCAATCATGCCTTCACTCACCTTCAGTTGCCCTACCAAATGATGAGACCCCTGTGACAAATCATTTCCACACAAAATTTATGATATGTAATCAACACTATGGTAAGAGGTTGGGTCACCATCACTCACCGATTGATAAGCATCCTCATGTGTGCTATCAAATTTGCACACTTCCTCATCAAGTGTACTGCTGTTATGAACCTCCAGGAATGGATCAAATGACATGCTAGCGGTTGTTGATTTGCCAATATCAATGCACACCTCCCCTATCAAAATAGATTCATGTACATTTGTCAAACAATCCTCAGAACCATCACCATTAGGCAAATTTTCAGTTTTGTTCCCATCTTCCAAGGTCTGATATACAAAATCAAACTTGTTGTGACTTGAATCCACAACACCTATTGCATCAATATCACCCAAAACTTGAGTGTTTGCATTTGGTGACTCCACACAACCATCATTCTTATGTGTAATGGCGGTAACCTCATGCTGATGCAAATATACCAGACTGCTGTCACACAAATCAGAACTGTTATGGCTTATCTTCTCCTTGCTTTCCTTGTGTTTGACACTCACATCTTGTGTGCCAACATTAGAAGTCTCTTCTACAACATTTTCCTCATGTGCCATAACATTTAAATCACGACTACACTCAAAAGAATGACTGCTGTCATAAAGATCAGAATTGTTATCAGGGCTGATAACAACCTCTTGAGCGTTGAAAGTAACTTCAAGAGCTTCTGCCAAACTATCACCAAGTTGTGAGTCCTTTTTATTCGTGCATTGGTGGTTAGGCTCCCGACATTCTTTGCAAGAGAAACATAGGCCTTGTCTTCTCATTTGGTTCTTGCTCATTATGGGAGTTCCTGTAACCTGATAATTGAGTTCAAATGTAGAACCATTATCATTATCTAATTTAGCGGTTCCATCATATCCGCTCACACTATGCCCATGACTAAATTTTGTACATTTAGATGAAGAATTTCCTTAAACATCCTCCTAATATACTTTACCACACCAAACTTTCCAGTACTCAAGGTGACAACAAAGTTTAGATAATTATTAAAAGAGTATTGTGTTTTAAAATCATTTGGCATGCTCTGGTAGTCATCATAGAGTTGAGGGGCTTCCCGTTCATAACCTTCCCTAAGCTTGATGGCTTCCCGTTCAATAACTTCCTTGGATTTTCCTTCAATAATGTAGTAACCATAACTAAAACTGACTAGAAATGGATGAGTGTTGGTCACTCAAATGATGCAAGATGTTAATTCATTGAATATTTGTTTTAACCCAATAGGATGGCAGCAGATCGCTCTAATACCACTGTAAAGTCCCACCTTAGTTTGGCTTCTGTCTTTGCAATTTTTTTTCTTGATTAACTCAATTGAAAATGTGGGAAATTTCGTCAAACAATTTGTATGCAAACTTTTGATATCTATTTCTGAGTCTCTCTTGACTGCTAAGAGTCTTTGGTGAAGGGTTTGTCATTTTAATGCTGTTACAGTCATTGGTTAATAGTTCAATGCAATGCCGTTCTAGTTTGGATGTGGAATGAATGCACAATATGTTATTAAGGTGACAACAAAGTTCAGATAATTATTAAAAGAGTACTGTGTTTTAAAATCATTTGGCATGCTTTGGTAGTCATCATAGAGTTGAGGGGCTTCCCGTTCATAACCTTCCCTAAGCTTGATGGCTTCCCGTTCAATAACTTCCTTGGATTTTCCTTCAATACTGTAGTAACCATAACTAAAACTGACTAGAAATGGATGAGTGTTGGTCATTCAAATGATGCAAGATGTTAATTCACTGAATATTTGTTTTAACCCAATAGGATGGCAGCAGATCGCTCTGATACCACTGTAAAGTCCCACCTTAGTTTGGCTTCTGTCTTTGCAATTTTTTTTCTTGATTAACTCAATTGAAAATGTGGGACATTTCGTCAAACAGTTTGTATGCAAACTTTTGATATCTATTTCTGAGTCTCTCTTGACTGCTAATAACATACTGTGCATTCATTCCACATCCAAACTAGAACAGCATTGCATTGAACTATTAACCAATGACTGTAACAGCATTAAAATGATAAACCCTTCACCAAAGACTCTTCTTGGAAGCACTTGCATCACACAGAAATAGTAATAAGAATGAAACAACAGGCTGATATGTAATTTATGAATGCTACAAGGTCTGATATGACTGTATTTTATGCCCAGAAATGTGTTATCATATCACCAATAATGCCTAGAACTTATTATAGTAGTTTATAGAACGTATTGACCATATTTTCAGATTTGTACATGAGAGTATTGTGACTAACTACCGTGCTAGATAAGGATTACAATACTCAGGAAAGACGAACAACAACACCATTAACTCTCAGAACTTGATGAAACAGTAAGCAGGTCTAAACATTCAATTTCAACATATCAATCCAACTCAAACTGCACTAGTCAAATACAATATCTGATGTTCCAATTCAGTCCAAGATATATGATGGTTCATAAATCTAGAGGGGAATATATCAATCTAGACCATTACAATTTTAGACTGAAAAATGATGGTTAGAAATGTCTAATTTTCATAGAAACATTACATAGGTTGGAGCTCCTACAGTTTCAACTAACTTCACACTTGGGACTCAGAATTACAACATCAAAAATGACTATGAAACCCACGTTTGGGTGAGCAGCAATTGAATAAAATAAAGTGCATTGAACTCAGACCTGGGAAAAACACGTGAGGCTTTGAAATGAGCGAAGGATCCCACAGAATGAAGTCTCCAACTCACGCCAAGAATGGGTGGTCTCTAACTGCTGCGAATGGATGATATAGGCTACCAATACTGATGAGTTCGCCCAAAATAAAGAAATATATAAATATGTGTTATCAAACCCCTATATCTGATGTCTTGTAAATCCTTTGCTAACTTTAACACAAAATTGGGTCAAATCACTGTAGCACGGTAGTGTTCATGATGGCACTGTAGCAATTACTGTAGGGCGGGTACTGTAGCGTATTAATATTCATAGGTACTGTAGCAGCAGGTACAAAAACTTCTGATCTGCACATCAAATCCTTGTAAAATCTATGTAAATCCTCCAGTGAAGCTCAACGAGACTTCTTATCCTCCAATGAAGCTCAACGAGACTTCTGAATAAAGCCTCCTGTAATGGCAATTTTCACATGGTCTTTCACACCTTCATGTAGCCGAAACAATGAAGAAGCTACGCTCTCCAATGCCAAAGAAAACATAAGACCTTGGTATTCTTCTTCTCCTCAAGAAATTTTCCAAAAGCTAAGTGTCGAATGAGTGAATGAATGATCTTTTTGCTTTTATCGAGAGCTTTTATATGCCTCTTGGAAAGCACAACCCCCCTAAGTTCTTTTTAATCGTTAAATATATATATTATATATTTGCTTTTGTTTTTTACTTTATTAAACTCATTAAATGGGTGCCCACTTCAAAGCACTTTTATAATTTAATATTTATCATTAAATGGCCCCATTTAATAAAGTCAAAATATATCATTATAATGCACTTTTTAATAATTAATTATTATTAAAGTTTACTTTTAATAATAATTAAAAATAACACATCTTTCTCATTAATTATCTTTTCTCAATTCTATTTGAACCAAGAGGTCAACCACTGCTTCCACTATGCATCCAAATGTCTTTCCAAAATAGTAACATTGGACTCTGGTAATCGGGTGACTTACTATAAATAGTGTGTAGAAACTGAGTCCAAATCAACTCCCAAAGGAAAACCTTGAATAATACCAAATGTCAGAGAAGAAAACAATCAGATATCTACCACACAAGACCCTCTAACCCACCTTATTAGCCTATGAGAGTTAAATGATAGGCTAATTCTGAAAACTCTGATGCTCACGAAAAAGGGGACAATACAGTATCACAGGCTAGTTGACCTGTGAATTTTGACTGTAGAAGTTTCACAGGTCATACTCATTCAAATATCCACACTTTAACATCCTCTAAACTTTGATACCACTAGTAGATCCAAATGCTGCAATTTTGTATTGCTCTATTATAGGAGTTTTATACAAAGCAAAAAGGTGGTTTCTAATAACTGACCAACAATTGTCCACCAACTATCCCACGAAATATGAACTACTGAATAAACAGGATGTAATATTACCTAACAAAACTAGATAGTAAACCGATCCTCCTCAACCTAGAAGGAAAAGGGTGAAAGGAGCAAATTGAAGTTCCTTTGGGAAATAGTCCAACGACCCAACAAGAATTCTAATAGTCCAAAAAGGCAAGGGAAATCCTGGAGGGGAAGGACCACTTTTTATTACTACAAGCTCTCCAAATATTGCTAGCACTGCTTGGTAGGGGTATGTGGGACAATAAAGATTGTTCTCACTACGCAAAGAAAACAAGTTGGAGGTTCTGTGTTGGAGAAGTTGGTGCAGCTCAAAAGGAAAAGATAGCATCATGTCCTTATTTCTCTTTCCCTTCCAATTTTAACTAGTTATCTGTTTCTGTTACGCTGAACTCTAAGAATCTTTGAATAATTTTTTTTTTTTCAGGCTATAAATTTGGCCACGTTTTGTTATTTTTTTGACTTTGGTGGAGCTACAGACATTTGTATAAACACATGAGAATATGTGCCTGTAGAATATAAGATTATAGCTTAACTCCTGCAATTTTTCACTATATGGATATCAGCTGTACTTTCCAGTTTGTTTTTAGGAAGGATCAAGGACCCAGTAAAAGACCTCATTGATTACTTAGACAACCATGTTTTCCAAGGTTTGGTCTATTGGGTAAAGGTTACTTGAAATTTTTATGCTTGCACAATATAAGAAAGTAAGTGATTTATGGTTTATCAGACAACTGAAATAACCCTTCACACCTAATATTACTAGCCCATTTTAAGAAAATGTATTACATAAAATTCTAAGGTTTGAAACTCACATTTTCAACTGTGTATGAGCTTCTCTACCGTGAATGAATTTTATATTCAGTTAAAAACCCTTTTCCTAAAGTGTCACCTTCAGAAGATGAAAAGGTATTGATATTTACTTGCAAGTTGGGGACCAAAACCTTATAACAGATTTTATGGTACAAGTACTTTGAATTCTGTCATATTTCTCATTTGATTTTTTTTGAAATCCAGTGCAAACAGGAATTGGATTTCAAATCTTACCTGTTAGCACAGCAATCAATGATAGGCCAAAAAAAGTGAAACTGACTACAAGAATAAAATAATCTCCTGTTGAGGATCATGTTTCATTCTCATAGTTCAATTACTCTCCTGTGCAGGATTTTACCCAGTTGATATTATCTCAAGAATTTCAGCATTTGAGTTCATGCACTTATTCTACTCATATTCATGCATTTAGAATTACTGTGTTTCTTGGCCATGCCCTTATACTACTCTAGTACACATAGTTTCCAAAGCCTCTTGCACACCGCAGAAGAAAGATTGATCTGTAAGGAGCTAGCACAAATATATTTGTAGTTCAGCAGTCATTTAGTTTTTGAATGGAAACTAAAGATAGGAATGAAATCTTTTTTCAGAAAAGGTCATTGAATAAATACTAACCACCGTATGATAAATAAACCTGAAATAAGCTACATATGGCTAGAAGAATAGACAAAGGTTAAAATCAAAACCTTTTAGATAGACCATAGAACAGTATCAACAGTAAAAATATCAATATAAATGGAATCTGATAGATCTCAACTACATAAACTCTATATCTAGCAATCAAAGCTACCATATAAACAAACCTTTAAAAGTGATCCATAAACCTCTTTATTTGATTCCTTCTTTTGACACAAGTCTCTAAAATCTGTGTACTCTAAATGCATGCTCCGTGCCCAACTCTTAAGGGCTTGCCGTCCTGGTACTACAAGAGCCACAGTATAACTGCGGAATGGGTCTGCATGCAGCATGATATTTTCTACATGACTGCTTGTCCTTAAAGCTGCTTCAACCTACAAAAAGCAAAAAAATGAAATGCAGCATAATCAAGCAACTGGTACTGAATAACCAGATTTAGAGATGATAATGAAGAATGTGCATCAGTTACCTTTCCCAGGGAAACATACTCCCCATGTTGTAGCTTTACCATATCTTTCTTACGATCGATGATCTCAAGACAACCATCAGGATGAAATCTCCCTATGTCACCTGTATAAAACCATCGCATCCCATTCTTGTCCACCTTTTCCATCAAGACCATTCAGATTATTCAATATTACTATACAAACAATTTGCAATTACATATCAAACCCTACCTGTAACTCACCTTGTACACTTCATCAGTTTTAGCCACATTTTTAAAATATCCTAGAGTTACACTTAGTCCACCAACAACAATTTCTCCTCGGGGCATTGGAGAATCAGTTGTCAAATATCCACCTTCTTCCCAATTCACCAGCTGCAAAGGAATAACATAACGTGTAAAGAGACTATACAATATCTTCAAGAAGTGTGGTGGAAAATAACCCATCTGGTAAGGACCAATGTCTTTCAAGAATTTAACAACAATAAGAACCAAAGAACTCAACATGATCAGAAGTCAAGATATTTACATATGCACGAATTCATTGTTATAATACACCCATCTATGCTAGAGACATTGTGATAGACCTGTATAGTTGGGGCAGAAACTAATAGTGAAATTGTAAAGCAAGATGTATAGCGTTATCATTATGCCAAAATAGTAGCATCAGGAAGTAAGATATTAGCACAGCTATTCTGAAGTGTGATATCTTAGGAATATGTACTGATTAGAAATGCTTCAAGTCTAAGGTGTATCTCAGAGATGCCACCTAATAAATTACCTATCAAACTTATGAAAGCTTGCTAAATGAAGACTTAATCCTACTTTTCAAAACATTCATATCCCCTAAATGAGAAGATTGATCATGAACAACAAACTTCTCTTCCAAAGCATATTCTAGGAAGGCATTATTCCTCTACAACTTCAACCTTTGTTTTTCCATATGAACTAATGTGCTAAGACAATTCTAAGTAAGTGTCAGCTTCTAAAGACTCCTGGGTTTCCCTCAAGAAGCATGAATTTCAGATTCCTAGCTATAGAAAATGAGGGCCTGATAATATGTAAATTGCCTTTCCAGACTTGCATGTTTGGACCACCATTGTGCAAGCACATGTATTAAGGGAAATAAGGCATCCTAACAGAATCATAAGGTACATTGGATGAGTTGTTTTTTAGCATCATGCTGAAGTTTACCATGTAAACCAAAAAGTATCTTTTGTTTGTGCACATTGGTTTAGCAATATGGGGAGCTAAATACACACCTTAATCAAGATGCTGACTCTAAAGCTTCAAACAGAATCAATGCGATGTAGCTCAACATTCAAATAAAAAATTTCTCTCAATATCTCATCAAAACAAGAGAATTCTCAATACAAAAAATCATATGCAAAAGGACTAGCCATTGACTACAATAAATACAAAACATTTGTCTGCCTCTTGGTGATATCTTTCCTACTTATCATAGGATAGAACCTTCCTTTTCATGTGTAATATAAGATGCATTTCTTTCCAACAACAACAACACTTCTTTATATAAAGAATATCACATACAAATGGTCTAACTATTGACAACAGAATATTCTTGTGCCTCTCTTTAAAGCCACATCCTCCTTTTTCAGACTATTGAAAAGCAAGGACAGTTGACATACCTTAACATAGCAACAAGGAAGTGGTGGACCAACACGTCCAACAGTTGTATCGTCACATTCTGAAAATGTTGCTCCTGCACAAGTTTCCGTGAGACCATATACTTGCCCAACTGGTGCCCTATAGTAAACATGTGAATGGTTAGTGATTTCATTTGATGTCAGCTCAAGACAGTATGTAGAAATTCGCCTTGCATAGTCAAGTGTTAATTCCTAGTTTTCTACCCAAAGAAATAGCATGAAATTTATAGCCATATTTGACAGCATATTTTTACAATATATTTCTAAATCTGGAACCAAATCAGGACCTGATTCCTTCATAATTTTGACCTTTGGAAGATTCTCATTATGTCCATTCCACAAGCTACTTTGGCCAACCATGGGCACTAACATAATTTTCATTCTCCTTTCTTTCTGACTAGATCCCATGAAGGATACATTACATGAGACATCCCTAACTTTCCCATATCCAATGTGTAAGTATTTCCAGCATAGAAACATTTTGAAAGCACCTTGGAAATGTATAAAAATATTTTAGATATCCATGGATGTCCAAAAACATTAAAAAATCAAGGTTGAATGAGTTTTTGGCTGCAAAGGTACACATGGATCCCACAAAACATGGGTATGTGGGTGAGATGTTGAGGGCTTATGCACACTACAAGGGTGCAGGATACACATTGTGAACTCCCAAAACATGGGTATGTTGTAAAATCAAAACCATATTCTCAAAAAAGTCATGGGCTTCTTTAGTATGTAAAGACTTATAAACCTATCTTTTTATCTCCATTGTTTGTAGGTCTCCTAGTATTATAAAATCAATCTAGCGATACATTTTTGGTTTCAGTTTTGATGCAAAATAGACCTTGATGATATCATATTTCATTTTAAATCTGAAAAAATCATAATCAATCATGTGTGGAATGATGTTTTACATTACCATTCAAATTTATATGCATGAGAAGTAGACAACCTACCAGAGTGTAAGATTTGGCTATGGAATTAGCCACCCAAGATCAAGGAGCTTCAAAAAAAGCACAAAAGAGACCTAAAATGAAAGAATAATTTAATTCTATCAAAGCATGCAAATATACAATGATTCTAGATTGGATTACTCATATGAGAGCTATAAGTGGGTATTTATAGGATACACCACCAAGATATGTGAATGTACGATTAATGTGGAATGAAGGAGTGTACACAACATCTCCACCAAACTAGGAAAGTACAAGTCACATGATGCAAATGCAACCTACCTACCTAAGAAAGCTTATCCTATCCTAGGTGAATAATATGCAATAAAGCAATTAACTAAATACAGAAATGAAATAATACAACAACATAGAGTGTATGTCTATAAATAGTAACTAGATGTACTGTTCAGGAAATGAGCCCAAATCTTTCTGTTTCCTTTATTTTCTTGTATTGGTCTGACTGTGTTTCTGTTCACTTCCTCGACTTATAACAGTTTCTTATTTTATAATTCTAGAAACATGGGATGATATAGTTATTTGATACCATGCTTTACTAAGATTTAAGAAAAGATTAATCCTTCTAATTAATGGATACAACAGGCATAAATCTATACCCAAAGCAAATATTGATGAATCTCTGTGTCTCTCTAGAAAGAGGAGCTCCACCACTAAGCAAAAACCGGACCTGACCTCCAATAAGTGAATGTATCTTCTTAAATACTACAGCATCCCAAAAAGACTTTTCTGGACCCCATGGCCCATACCAACTTCCTTCAATAGCTGCTAATCTTCGGCCATATGCAATATTAAATAGTATCTTTGATATTCCACCCTTTGCATCAACCTGTGCTCTTGAAAAAAAAAACCTTATAATGAATTCTTCAGGAAATGAGAATTTCAAATTCATCAAAATTAGAGTATCTAAGCATAAAGTATAAACAAATTTATTCAGTCTGTATTGTGTACCTGTTTTTGTACATCTTCTCGAATACGCTCTAAAACCGCAGGTACTGTTGTCATCAATGTAGGACCCAACATTGGAGCATCCCCTTTTGTTCCCTTCTTGATCTTGTTTGATGTATCAGTTAGAGTCAAGGGTGAACCATAACCTATAGCACACCCAGCAGAAACCATTGTTACCTGCAATACAACAAGCAGTTATAAACTTATACCCTTCTTTATATAAGCACAATAGCGAATACTTTCATGCAATTGATGTTGCCCTGTGCCTATATTCCCCAAGGATTAAATCACACATGTTAAATCCCAATCTTTTTCCTTGAATCTTTGGCTTTATAGAGCTAGTTCATACCTCTATCAGTAGTTCAAAAATATGTGCTAATGGCAGGTATGCCAAATAAGTGTCCTTATTTCCAAGTCCTGGAGCAATTTTCATGACTGCTGCCACTGTTGCTACAAAATTCCCATGAGTCATCATTACTCCCTACAGGAGAAAACAATATATTATGTTGCAGAAGGGCAGATCAGACAAGCAGAAAGATCCTGCATACCCTGACATGATCACATAATGTGTCGTGCAATTCAAATATTGAAATATTTTTTTCTTTCCACAATGCTAATGTTTTCATATGCTAACCATACTATAGAAAAACAGGTGAAGCAAATACAAGATGTCTTTTACAATGTCCTAGGGCAAGCTGAATCAGGCAAGAAAGCTTAGGAAAAGAGTTAAGAGCCAAGAATGTCATAAACCTTTGTTTTAGAAACAACATGAGAGAATTCTCGGTAGCTATTACAATTTCAGATTAACTAACCCAGTAATTCCATTCAAGGAAATGGCACAGGATATAAATTGAACATCAAATCCAGCATCTTTTGCTCTTTTTCATGTATAGTCAGTTCTATATCATGCTTTTCCTTTTTGATATTTTGTGTTTAAGGGTGGGATTAGCAAAACATTAACTACCATTTTCAAAAAATAAATTAATAAAAGCTGCACCTATTTGTATAAATGCATATATGATATAGATACTTATAAGCATATATTTATCAACATAATAATAATATATTTGTTGACATAGACAGAAGAAAGGGATGTGAAAGTTGAATGGTTTGGATATATGACACTAGCTACTTAACCAAAATGGTTATAAAATTAGAACCACAATAGTTAGTTCAATCAGCATCACAATTTAATGATTTTATGTTAAAAAAAAAAAAAACTTGAGCTACCTAATGAGAACTGCTTAACAAGATCTTGTAAATACATACTAAAATTTCACAAGTTTGATCAGATTAACCTGTAAGCAATCCAAGTATATTCTTTACTAGCAAGGGCAAATACCAAATTATATGCAGTATTGCAGTTGAAAACTTCAAATACAAAATGACATGATTGAAGTTTCTAATCAGAAATGAAATGTATATAAAATATGTAATAGCTTTTAGAGGAATCTATAAAAAATTTAAATGAATATTATATAAATTTTATTAAGAAGTTTGTGAATTTTATCCAAAACTTGATTTTCTTACATCAATATTCTAGCAAGCTAATTGTGACAACTATCAATCAGATCATTACAAATTTTATGCAAATAAATTTTTATAAGCCCAAGAATAAGACATGACAAAATAAAACAAATATATGATTTCTGCAGATTCCGATCTAAGATGCTACAATAAAAAACATAAGCACAATTAGCATTATATTAATATTAAACAAAAACTAGGATACCAATGAAAATCATTTACCAAGATCTTGTGCATAAAAACCAAAAAAAATCAACTTTGACCTGTGTCACTGAATTGGCATGGAAATTGCCAGGAAATGGGTATGAATTTTTTTGGGTACAGAATCTAGTACAGTCACCCTATGTAATCACACAGGGTACCACATTTCTAGCTTGGAATTGTCCAGTTACATCACCAGACATACTCGGGCAATTCTGAGACAGAAATGTGGTGCCCTGGGTAATTCTGCAGGCACAGAGTATCTGCACTTTTTCGCCTTTTTTATGTTTTTTAGCTTTTGATCCTCAAGTTTGACTTTTAAACTTGAAAACATAACCCTAAACTTATTTTTATACAGAAAATAGGTAGACATCAATGCAACAACATATGAATGATGTCAATAAATGTAATCTTTCACACCTATTTTTTCAGCCATCTTGGTTTTATCACATGCACAAAATCCAACCTTTGGTATGCCCTAGGTCCTACATTACATGGTAAAGTGTCAAATTCCTTGTAGCTAATATCACAAGTGCTCCACCCGAGTATAGAACATTTCCTTTCTAGAAAATTGCCCCCCCAATCTAGGGAGCTTCCCTATCCTTCAAAGAGTCTTGCAGCCCTATCGATAGAGATTATCTATTCCCCGCTCTTCAAAACCAAGGGGGGTTTACCCTAAGACCTCCTCGACTTTTGGCTTTGCAAAACCAAAGGGGGTTTACCCTAAGATGCTGGATGGATTGTTGATAGACTAAGTAATTACCTCATAGAAAATAATACTTGATGCATAGTGTATCCTGATACTAGTGTCACTATATACCTATGTGCTAGCTTGGAGATGTAAGGTTGAGCATCTATTTAATAGATAATCGCCATATAAATGCTTGAAATGTGATATATGACAACCTCTTAGATGTTATAACCATTAAGACATGGCAACCAAACATACAAAAACATAGAATTGAAAGGTGTTTGAATTGATGTGTTTAGAGTGTGTTGAGGATGATGGGAAGAAAGCCAGTTACAACTAGTGCCTATATCCATTAGGCAACAAATTCTCTAAGTCTAGTCAAACATATGATAACAAAAACTCAGTTGATATCTTAATCAGGATATTACAAAAAGACTATGTTGTTCTGAATCTACAAGCAAGCTTGGCTCTACATGTACATTTAGAAAAGCAATAAATGGATGCAAAATATTAAGAGAATCTACTTAGTAATCGTTAGGCACATTCACACATTTTCTTATTATGCTAAAAAGATACCATGCAAAATTTTTTTAGGGATTTTATAAACATCTAGTTGAAAAACTAATCAATGCACACCATAAATGCAATTGAACATACATAAGGAGACACTCGACTAAGGTTGATTTTTCCATTAATCAAACAATCTTCAAAGCTTACAATTGTTATCACAGGGTTGAGAAAGAACCCAAATCATTACAATGTTAAAGAAACTATACCCACAATTGGAAGTTGAAACCCTAGGGCTTCCTGCAAGTGTTTTTCTTTTGTTGATAGCTCTACAATTGCTCTTCCTAGTCCAAATGTTATCCTATCATGATTTCTTTTCTCTGATCATCCCCTTGGAAAATGGATGCCAAGGCAGATATACCCACAACCATGTTGTCAACAAAATGTTAGAGGGTTCTCCCAAGTGGAAAACCCTAGCTGCAACCCCATCCAATATCCAAATGTCACATGTCTTCTACAAATCCAATTTGAATGTTAGGAGGCATGAGAAAACATTCCTTGACAAGCACCCATACACCTACATTGAATGATCAGCATGGTTGAGTGCAAGGAATAGAAGAAACACCCATATAATCCACTGGTAGCAGCATCGAAAAAGTTCATTTTGTCAAAAAAAGAATCTACAAACATTAAATGCGGCATGTGCACCACATTCTCCATCTATTCTGCACCAAAATGTCTTAAATTTCATTAGGAAAAGTGCTTGGATCGAGATCATACAATTGCAAGAGTGGTTGGGTAGATGAAACTTGTTTTCAGTGACCTTTTCCTATTGCGGAAATTTCCCCCCTATCCAAATGTAGAAAAACGACCAGGACAAGGATGAGGTGTGAGAGATCAACACAAAACAATTCATCATGAATTGGCATGAAACTTTGACCTAAAATGAACCTGCAAATATTTGGGCCTCATCTGCTTCGTTGGCTTGGTTCCAGTGACCCTTACAAATATGCAAAGTTCTCTTGAGAAAATCTAGCACTAATTAGGTCAATAAATCATTTAGAAAATCTACTTGCTAGTGAAAATATCACAAGCCACAGTTGCAAAAATTCACACCTCACCCAGGTAAAGAAGACTCACAAAATCCACATGCATCCCAAAGTCCCACAAAGTAGTTCATGGAAAAAAATGCACCATCAAGATGTGCGAAAATGCAACCTAGTTTGGGTAAAACTCGCTTCAGACATCATATTTGGTTCACTTCCCAAACTCCACAACATCTTCCTTTACCTTTTATACCTCTTATGGAGATTTCGCATCCAAGTGCACAACAGGGATTCACCCTCTATTCGTCCACTGTGGAGAAACCACTTGTAAGTGAACTTTGTAGGGAAAATCCCACCATCCGCCTTACGTGGAAAAACCAAGTGGAATCGAACCTTAACCACTTACAAAATTTTCGTTTAGATGAAAATTCCCATAGATGTCCATATGATATCATTGGCTGACTTGGAAATCTTCGGATAAGATGATGTCATCACAACGTCACCATGTACAGATGCGGGAAGTTGGATCCCATCGGCCCACAAATTCCAAATTTAGTCTATTTGCAAATTTGGAAGCTCATGTGGAAGATGGATCCTCAAGTGCACCTACGAAAAAGTCATTTGCACATGCACAAAGAAAGTTTAGATCAGATGCCAAAACCTACAAATGCAGATGGACACATTTGACTTGCAAAGGTTTCGATGGACTAGGAAAGTTTGCATGGTTGTAACTTGTTCATTTTTCATCAAACCTTGACCAAATTTGATCTAGGAGTTCCCATTAAAGACTTCTTCAAGATACTTAAGTTTTTGTAACTTCACACTTAACTAAAATTTGGATCTTTAACATGGCTCCAAGGACACTCTTTGGATGGCATGTGGTAGCTGATAACTGGCCCTCGAGACCTAGTTCTTGTGAAAGCTGCTTCTCTTAGTCAATCGGTCAAACCTTTGTGATATTTGCATAGAAAATGAAATCAAAAGGTCACTGTAGGATTTCCACATCCATCTGCACCAAGCAAAAAACCATGCCCAAGTACACTACGAGATCCTACCATCCATCTGCCCCACATGGAAAAATCCATCTGAATCAAATGAAAGTAAGCCAATGTAGAGTCTTAGATGGACATCAAGAACCCTCACAAGGAGACACTTAGCCACTTTGCATAAAACTCAATCAAATCTACCTGTTGGCCAACTTTGATTTTGGCAAGCCTTTTCAGTGTTTCGGACTTTTAAAGAATTGGAAAACCTTAAAAACTTCGGTCATCTCTTTCGTCTCTTTTGGAAAACTTACCTTTCGATGAACCAACAGGTTCGCAAACTAAGAAAACTGCCAAATTTAGACTTTCTTCCTTTGACAAGACATTAATTTTTCAAACCAAGACTTGTGCCGACAATACTTTGAAGGAAATTTTTTTTGGCAAAATGAAAAGTTTGCAAACCTAGAAGATTTCCAAAAAGGAAGAGAGGGAATAAATTCTTGTTTTTTCCTGGAAACCACTAGACCCTTCATGGGTCAAAATCAATACGAATGGTGCATCTCATAGTAACTAGGGAAAAGTTGGTTTTGGTGGCCTTGGTAGAGATTCTACTAGTCAGCTAGGATTCAACTTGAATTTGAATATAGGCATCAACTCCAATAACATGGAATTTAAGTTTGCAATTAGGAAAGGCATCTCTTTGGCCTAAAACACAATATTGACAAATTTGTGATAGAATCTGATTTACAAATTTTGGTATCATCCCTTATAAAGAAAACTAGGATGAGAAATTGGAAATTTGTTAGCAATTATATTTGCACTATTTAGTGCAACACAAAATGGAACAATATGTAAGGTAAAACATTTCTTCCAATTATGAAGGGAAGATCCCTTTAGAAAGAGTGAACAAAATAATAAGTTTCCTACATTGAAATTTATAAAATACCTACAACTAGCAGGAATTTTAGTATGCAATACAAACATAAACTGAAAACGCATCTTTTGATCTCAAGCTAGGACATGAGGTGATTCAACACTTCTACATTAAACAAGAGGTTTTATATTTTATATCTAATGTAGAAAAAAACCTATAACAGATAATGAACATTCACACTTTTCAGTTGAACATATAGACTGAAAATTGCAAGAATAATGTGATTGGATTGAATGAAACACATGCAGGAATTATTATTAATGAAATATGAAGGGATGCACACAAGCTACAAAACTTCCTTCAATAAATCTGCAATACAAAGTTTGCAATAATTACCAAATTATATTCATTTCATAAGACAATTAAACATGAAAATCTGTAATGTCCCTTCATAAGCCATGTAAATAATTATTGGGATTACCCTATTATTTATGTTCCCGTAGGCTAATATGGATGGTTAGGGTACTCCTTGGCTCTTGGTGACATGTGCGGGATTTTAGGAGCATTTTTGGGCGTTTGGTTTGACACTTACTATTTTTAGTAAGTCACCCCCTAGGCATCGACCTTGTATTTTCATGTTGATCTTTCTTTGAGATGCTCACTTACAATATCCAATGTTGATTTTGGTGAATTTCTATGGCTTGGGGATTTTATTTAAAATTACATAAATATTATAAAGTTAAATTAAATATTTAGCTTTACGTTATTTTAATATTTTAAATAGGGGACTTTTTGGGAGACATAAGAAATGTTTTAAAAAGGTAAATACTTTATTTTCATTAAATGGGATGCCCAAGTGGGAGACATAAAGAAAATTTAAAAATTAAATAAAGTATGTTATTTCTCCAAGTTGGGGCATGGGGTTTTGGGAAGCATACAAAAGCATTTTTGAAACTCATTTTGAAGGAGGCTTGACTAATTTTCTTGAGGAGAACTTACAAGTTTCATGCCAGAAGCTTTTTAAGGACAAAAATCCTTGCAAGGATCATCCACTTCAATTGTGAAAGATCAGCCTTGGTGGATTTGTTTACAAGCAACGTCATTTTGAGTGATTCAGAGCTTCATTGTGCGGTTTTTGCTAAGTTTCCAAAGGGTTTTATATCAGAAAATTGTGAGCACATTGTTGGAGGACAAATAGCAGATTTAAGGCACCATTTTCAGACATTAAGGCATTCCTTTCTGCTGGCCGTACCTCTCCTAGGTAGGCTGCATAGTTCCTAGGGAGGGTGTGTGAGTTAGGGAGCTATACACCTAGTTTTCTAGGCACTTTTTGAGCTGAATGGTGTCACCTAGGGCTGAACAGCAGATGGCTAGGGTTTTTGGAGTGGATAATGCACTAAAATTGAAGTTATGAGCAATTTTGTTGTCTTCAATTTGCTACTACAATGTCATTCTGGACCTGCAACACAATATTTTTGCTAGGTATGTTCAATGAACTAGTTTTTTGTCATTACAATCATTTGTAACAGCTGTTTGTAATTTATGAGCAATAAACAACCCATTATCTTGCTAAATAATTTGTATTAGAATTGGTTTATGGTTACAATTGTGAGCAATTTGAAGTAATTTTTAAATATCAATGTATATTGCATTTTTTTGTTGTTGCAAACATTTTCTTTGAGTTGTGTACTTATTATCATAAAAAACTCCTGAAACAATATTGCATCAAACCAAAAAATGTATATAGGCTCCTTATTATAGTGGTATTAGAGTTGTTGCATCTTGCCATCCTAGAGGGTTTTGGAAAAAATAGTGTTATGTCAGTTGAATGAGTAATGCAGCCACCCTACATACATCATTATAACTTGAGAAGGAACAGGTCAAACACTAGTCTTGAGAGTCAACCAGAGACCAACCCCTTTGCAGGCATTGGAATGGGGGATAGGGAGCAATAAGAACCTAGTACCATAGAAATGTTAAATGAACTAGCTAGAGGGAAGCATGATTTACAGTAGATTTTAGCTCAAATGGTGGCCCTAATAAACAAACACATGTTAGGGAATAACAACAATGGAGGGAACAATGCAGGGAGTAATGAGGGAACAATGCAGGGAGTAATGGTGGAAACAATGGTGGATACAATGGGAGACACAATGGGCATGAAAGGAATAATAGAAATGGGGATCGTTCGGTGAATAATAGGACTACAAATCATCATGCAAGAACTATAACAACCAATTCTAGACCTTTAATGCCCAGCTTCCCACCAAGAAATAACATGCAAATTGATAATGAAAACACCCAACATGAGTTACAGGATTAGATTTTGTAGGATTGGAGGAAATCAAGGCTTGAGTTTCAGGAAAAAATGTCTTTTAGATATTACATGGACCTTTAGTTGAGACACAGACCTAATAGAGGTGGTAGAATACACAACCAAAATTTAGGGAGAAAGGTAGGGAAATTGTCTATTCCATACTATGATGGTTCGGGGAAGACTTCAACTAGAGCATGGGTTCAAAAGTTAGACACTTACTTCCATCTTAACCCAATGCCAAAAGATGAATCAATCAAATATGTTGCAATTCACTTGGATGGTAGTGCACACAAGTGGTGGCATCACAAGATGATCGCCTTGGACCATGATCAGATTTGAATCCTATGCTGAGTTTACATAGAGGTTGATAGATAGATTCAATAAGAAGGATCTAGCGTTACACTTTAAGGAGTTGACTCAACTCAAGCAACAGGGTTTAGTGGACACTTATATAGCAAATTTTCAGAGGCTTTCCATGTTGGTGACTGATATATTGGAGAGAAGGTTGATTGTATTATTTGTTGATGGTCTCGTAGATCCTTGAGAGGTTGGATTAAGGCCCTCAATCCACCTACTCTGCGGGATGCTATTAAAAGGCAAGGGATATGAAATCCTCTTCTTCCAAGAGAAAATTTCAGTCTAAGGAATTCCCACACAAAAAGGACAAGGATAGAAGACACTTCTCTAAGGATACTAATCAATCCAAGAATGTGTCTAACAAGTTGGACAATGATCAATTTAATGCAAGAAAAGCATCCTTTTGTCTTTGAGAGCAAAAAATTGAGGGGTGTGGAGAAGACATATTCTATCTATGACAAGGAGATGCTTGCTATTATGCATGCCTTGGCTAAATTCAGGCAGTATTTGGTGGGGAGCAAGTTCATTGTGAAGACTAATCACAACAGTCTCAAGCACATCATGCATTAGAAGGATCTTAATGATAGACAGAAAAAGTGGGTGAGTAAGCTCCAAGCTTATGATTTTGACATCAAGTATGTCAAAGGGAAGAACAACATGGTGGTCGATGTCTTGTGAAGAAGGCCACAGTTTATTTCATTGGTAGAGATCACTATTGATTGGAAAGAGCAGATTATTGCAGGGTATGCCAACAATCCATTTTCTACTAGTATAGTTGATGGTACTTTGCATGACGAGAGGTACAAGTTGGTTGATGACTTGATACAATACAAGGGTAGAATCTTTTTGGTGCCTGAATTGAAGATCAAAATGAAGGTTCTCCAATCATTTCATGACATTTCCTTCGCTGGTCACCAGGGGTATTTCAAAACATATAGGTAGATTTGAGAGATTTTTTCATGGAAGGGACTTAAGGATGAGGTCCTTTGCTATGTTAAGGAGTGTCCAATTTGCCAATAGAACAAAAATGAGCATACATTTCCAGCTGGTTTGTTGCAACTCTTTCCCATTCCCAATCAAAAATGGGAAAGTATCTCTATGGATTACATCATGGGGTTTCCTAAGGTGTAAGGGAGAGGTTGCATCTATGTTATTGTTGATAGACTGATGAAGTTTGCTCACTTTTTGGCATTACCAACTCATTTACAGTAGCTTAGGTTGCTGATTTTTTCTTCAAAGAGGTGTTTAGGTTGCATGGGATGCCTAAGAACATTGTAAGTGATAGGCATAGCAAGTTCCTAAGTAATTTTTGGTAGGAGATTTTCAGATTGAGTGGTATAGTGCTCACTCCAAGCAAAAGTTATCACCCATAGACGGATGGGAAAACCGAGATTGTGAACAAGTGGTTGGAAAGTTATCTCAAGAACTAAGTGGTTGGAAGGTTATCTCAGCAACTATGTTTCAGGACAGCAGAAGGCTTGGGTGAGATGGATTTATTTGGGAGAGTATTACTGTAATTCTTCTTACCATGTGTCTATCAAAATATCTCCTTTCATGGCTCTGTATGGGTATGAGGCTCCTAGCTTCATTAATTTGTTATTTGGTGATAGTAGAGCCCCTCAAGCAAGGGATATGTCGCAGCAAAGTCAAGGAATTTTTAAGTCCTTGAAGGACAATCTTTAGCATTCCTAGAATCAACAAAAGTTGTATGTTGATTAGTAGCATATAGAGCGCACATTTGAGGTTGGGGATATGGTCTACTTGAGACTCTATCCATACAGACAGTCCAATCTCAAGAAGAGTGGAGAAGAGAAACTTAATCCACATTTCTATGGGCCTTTCAAGATCACTAGGAGAGTTGGGGAGGTGGCTTATGAGTTGGAGCTACTAGTGAGTAGCAAGGTTCACAATGTCTTCCACATGTCATGCCTCAAGAAGGTGCTTGGACACAATATTGTTTCTTCTTCTGATTTACCTCCATTGGATAAGGAGGGACGGTTGATATTGTTGCCAGAGGCAGTTATTGATTTTAGAGAGTGTTCCTTGAGGAGGATTATCAAGGAATATTTGGTGAAGTGTGTAATGTCCCTTACCTAGCCTTGCTCTTGAATTTGCTTGTTTGCCCCAAAATTCAATTGTTGATTAGGTTTAGGGTTTCTTCTTTCCAAAAGGAATGTGTTTCTCTAATGAAATAAACCTAGATTGAAATCTGCATTCACCAAATTAATAACATTTCCACATACACATATTTGTTAGCAATAATATCTAGATATCCAAAATATATTTATAATCATAAAGCAATAATGAAGATATAAGAGGAGTGCCCCAAGTGGATCCGCCCTGAAGCCCTCATATAAAGCTCAAGAGGATGTCCATCACAATCCTTCTTGCCTAGGGGCTTAGTACCTGTATACTTCACTCATGGAAACACCTTGGAAGACACTCATCCTATCAGGGGAGAGGAACCATAGAGTCCAAGTGGTTTAAGGCCTACCACCTTCTCTTGCCCAATCCCTTATCTTGGGCCTAAGGGGCAAAGACCTAGGTGGAACCCCCATCTTTCTATAACCCAATCCTTAGTCAAGGGTCTAAGGGGCTGCAAAGCCCAATCCCTTGTTAAGGGCCTAAGGGGCTGCAAAGCCCAATCCCTTGTCTAGGGCCTAAGGGGCTGAAAGTGGGGTTTTTAGGCAATCCACTTCACCCATGTTTCGCCCATCCTAATAGGTTTACAAGCACATAGCAAACAATCTTTACACAATCAAATGAAAATGCACTTATTATAGTTTCATCTATTTCATTATGCATTATGAGTATTAGCATGAGCATATAACCAAATGAGATGTATTTAAGGAAATGTATCAACTTTGCACAAGTAGGTGTAGCCAATTAATATATTCATACCCATTCTTATGATCTTATTTTCTAATCATGATAATGCAGTTTATCAAATTTAAGATTCAGCATCAAACAAATCTAAATGCAGTCCTATGAGTGGATTCCTTAAATTATTATCCTATGTGTTTTCCCCTAATAGTGTGTCCAAAGAGGCCCATTATAATGCAGTTAATGAGTCTAGCAACAATTAAATACCTTTTCATTTATCATTTGATTCTTTAAGTCCATATTAATATCATTTCATCATGATAACACTAAGAAAGCATTACACCAATCATAAGCTTAGCTATGTTAATTTCTTATATCCCAAAATATGCTGAATATTATTACTAAGTGAGTACATCACCTGAACTGTTGTGTCTCCTTATTCCTTAATCATCTTCCTTCAACCTTACCTGTATGCCTATTAAATAATATAGACATATTAAATGGCTCTATATTCCAATGCACAACAATCATAGATCATATTACTGTGCTGCTGTTCTTAAATGCTTTACCATATTATTTCCTTCTATGCTTCTCTATCGATTAGAGTATGTTTCCCTTGATGATGCTGCTTCAGATTGTATTGATTTATGTATTTATCCCTAGAGAAGCTGATCGGCTCTGTATAAGTTTTACCAGTCCAGAAATACTCAGATTTAATTATATGATTTGTTTTACCCCCCTGATTGTTTGAAATTGTCTTCTCTTAATACCCGATCTGCCAAGAGACGTCGTTGTTCACCTGTAGCTCTTCTTTCAAGGGTCACATCCCTTAGATATGAATCGCATCACACAAAGGGGTAGGTCATTGTATCGTTTCCTCACCTTTTGTTCATTGTTTGTTTCCTTAATAAGTGGGAACGTTCTACTTTATGTTTATTAATAACCATGATATGTTCTTGCTAGGGATCGCTGGCTTAGGGGAGATGGTTGATAATCACTGCATTTAGGGATGATTAGTATAGGAATACAAGCCTTTAAGATTGCTGTTAGTCTATCCTATTTAAATATTTATTATTTTATATCGTTTATTTTATTTGTTATTTATTTATTATATTTTATATTTTATGTTTGTTTGTTTAGTTATTATATTTATGATTTTATATTTGTATTATATCATATATATGATACGTATTATAATATGTGTTATTTTATGATGAGAATAATGGTTAATGGTGATTAAAATTTATAATCATAATATTGTAATAAATTTGCTAATATATATATATATATATATTTATTTGCATCTCAATATTGTTGGGTGAAAATTATGTAATCAGCTTTTCGATAGATTACACAACTTGGACTTCAGCCACAGCTATGTGAGATGTGAATCTCTCCTCTCGGAAAGGGGAGGCGCCCTTCTTATTGCTGACAGAAGCGATAGTAAATCAAACAAATACTTACAAAATGTACACGAAACTCACGGAGTGGGGGGGGGTGTGATACATTCATCCTTCTCTCTTTTTTCAGAGAAGATGTTTACAATGCTTCACCGTTGAAAGTTCACAATTCTTGATAACCTTAAACTAACAACTAGCAGTAATACCAATATCTCTATCTCGTCAAAGCGAAGCGTAGAGATACCAGAAGTGATTAATAACAAACAAAATAAAGTAAAAGGAAAGCTCACGAGGCGCAAGGAAGTAAGTTAAAAGGTAGCTTTTTCAATGTTGGATCTCTGTGAATGTATCGTTTGCTACGTTAGAAAGCTTCAAGTCTTCTTAATTGCTGACAATTCCTCGAGCGGCATGAGCGATTACGAAGCGGTCTTGTAGATCATCAGCAAAGTATCCATTTAACGCGACGTTACGGCACAAAGTCTTGTAGATCCTTAGGCAAAAGGTATCAGGGTATGTTACGGGCTGAGAATGTGAATCACTCTCAGCGAGAACATGCAAGAGCATGAATGATTACAAGCACAAAGTCTTGTAGATCATTCAGCAAATGATAAGCAATGCAGTACGTCTAGAAGCCGTAAATGTAACACCAAAGTTTGCATAAACTACTTAGAGTCCTTGATTCTTCCAAACTAATCACGCTACCAAAATAAGATCAACTCTAAAAGTATCAAATCCAGCATAAAATTTTGGCTTGCAATCCTTTTCTTTATTAATCGAATCCTCATTCACAAAGCATAAGCATAAAGAAGTTTCTAGGTTTGCTTTAAAGGGGCAACACTTAGTTGCAAAGCACTGGATAAATTACAATGAAAATCCCTCACCTTATATAGAAAGAGGGATGAGCAAAATAAGGAAAGAGATTGAGAAAATCAGGGAGAGTTAGGTGAGCGATTTTAGGAGATCTCACCTAACTTTGACCAAAGTCAAAGTGTAATTTGTTTTCAAAATATTACATCTTTGGACTTTGGTGTAATTACAATTTACAAAAGGCCAGCATTCGAAAATGTTAAATATTTACAAGATGCATAATGGGATACACCGAAAATGTCCTAACAGAGAATAGAGTACGCTTCGTTTCTTTGCATTTAGTATGGGAAGTCTTCAAATTTCCTCTAGTCTCACGCGCGAACTATAAATGCGGATAGCGGTGTAATCCCACAATGGTGTGAATTCGTGATGCGATCTCATGGCAGATGAGTGAACCTTCTTGCACTTGTCAAGATGAGTCTTCAGGTTGTCCAATGTGAGCCTTGTATCACAAATGATGTTCAGCAAAGCTTCTGAGAAGTCTGAACTATCAATCAAATTCATGATGGCTTCCTTGAGGAATGGGATATTTACGTGGCGGCGGAAGATACGATTTTCACTCAAGAAGTTGACGGGGCAGCTCTACGTTACTTTTGTCCAAAAGTGGTCGCGATGCGGAATGGGCATCTTCCTGTACTTGGTGAAGATATTCTGTGAGAGATTGAACCACTTGAATTCTGTGTTTCAGTGATTCTCTTACCTCTACGAACTTTTCTTTGTCAGGAATTACCCCAACCTCCACCAATTTGCTGAGCTTTACCTGTTTCATTTCCGACCATGACAATAGGCATTTTTCCATGTCTCTGCGCTCCTGGGAAAGTACGCTCTTTTCTTTATCAAGCTCTGTGGTGAGCTTGGCCAACATGGTAGTTTTCTCATCCGCAACCAAAATTATCTGAGATCCGTGTTCAATGATCTTTTCAACAAAATCGCTAACACCACGCGCTTTGTTGAATTTCTCGACTTTCTTGACATCGGGTCTTCAATATTTACCATTTAATGCGGCGGTTGTGCATTACTTGGAAGCCAAGCCAAGTCTCTTACAATGGTGGCATAATGCTGCGCCCTCGTTTGCTTATTGCGAGCTTGCTCGCATCGGTAGTTCACCTTGGATATCCAAAGTGACTTGTAGGCTTTGCACTTTCATTGGTAACCTTGCCAAGCTGGACCTTTGTTACTGTGTAGTCCTCCATATTGACATCACCTTCTTGATTCGGTGGTATGCCAATTTCAGCATACTTGTGGCCGGACTTATCAACATTCAGCCTCGAGTATACTTTTTCCTTTTTCTTCCCTTTGGCCTTTGGAAGAACTATCTCTTCGAGGTCGAGCTCCTCTGGAGAAATCATTTGCTTTTTGCGCTTCGACACTTGAGATATTAGCCAAGGAGGAAGAAAAGAAGTGTGAACTTCTGGATTTACTGTCAATTCAGTCGCCATTGCCACTTCGTTATTGTCACATCGAAACTCACCATTGGTATCGTGACAATTGGAGAAGTATTTGTCATCATTGCTCCTGTAGTTGACACATTGAGCTGATCACGCATTGACTCATTCATGAAACGATTGAATTCATTTTCAGAAGTGATATCATACATTGGCGAAGACAAACTAGGAATGGACGATGGAGGGCTCGACAGTATATCAACCGTATGGATGCTTGTCACTAAAGGAGTATCAAGCTGGGTTGATGTTGCAGGGATAGGAGATATCTCAACTGCAGGAATGCATGTGGTAGGAATAGGTGACGAGGGAACAGGAGGTGGAGAAGTTCTTGAATCTGGAGGGGTATGAGGAACATTTGAAGTCACGGATGATGATGTTCTGGGAATTTCCTCAATTACATTCTCAGGAGGAGAAGTAATTATTTCTTGATCATGCCCGGGTTCCTGTTGATCACCCTCTTGTCTCTCCGATTCTGGTTTGCCTTCAAAGTCACCTTCAGATCCTTCTTCAGAATCTTCATCAGACTCTTGTCCGCTTTCAAAAACTTCTTTAGCATCGGAGTCTGCTTCTGTTGAATCTTCATCTTCAGCGGATTGGTCGCTTGAAGTTCCTTCTTCATCGGAATCTACCTCCTCCAGAATAGGCTTTTTACCCTTAGAGCGAGATGGATGAGATTCCGTGATTTCTGTCTCTTGGATAGCCTGAGTATCTTTCTTACCAACAGTGAACTTGATCCTAGGACCTCTTCGCGAAGAAGTGGGAACGGCCGCTGATTTGTTTTTGTCGTGGAGTTCTTGCTGTTGGCGAGCTTCTGCTTCAGATTCCTCTCCTTCTGAGTCTGTTCTGAAACTTTTCATTGCATAACCATGTTTATGTAACCATTCTTCTGTGTTGGCTAGGATTGGTCTTAGCCTTTCTCTCATGCTGGTAACCTCTTTCCTAGTCCATTGTATTGCAGGCAACGGCCTTTTAGCAATGCCTTGCTCATCATAGACAGCATTCATGATGTCACCTAGATCTTCAAAATCCTCTAGTAGATCAGCAATACCAAGATCCCTGATTTGTTGAACAGTCAACCTGCAATAGTCCATTTTACGAATGGCTTCTTCATCTCTGCAATCTGCCTAGATGTCCTCAAAACGGTACCTGTGTTGGTGACCCTTTTGCAACTTTTTTCTGACATCTCAGTAGTCGAAATCAAACCTATACCTGTAGGTTTTGATGGTTATGATCTGCATTTCAGCATAGACAGACTTAGTTTTTTGTGCAGTTTGGATAGTATATCGGCCGATGGTCAGTGGGAACTTGAACCCACGCTTGTGGTTGCTTCTTCGTTCTTTCTGTACTGACATCAACTGTCTGCATGTTTCCATGAGAATCCACTTATCCGAAGGATAACGTGGTAGCATGTAGGGACAACCAGTTAGCAGCCTACTCTCAAGTAAGTAAACGTTGGGAATTGGAGAAAAATGCATCCAACTTTACTTACCACCTTATAAGCCTCATCGGATACTCTTCTTCTTTCCAAAGCTGGATCAAAGTTGAAGAGTAAAGGCGCAAAAAAGCATCAGTGACCCGTCTGAAATGATGAAAGCTCTCCTTTAGCTCCAATTGATAGAAATATCTGTACACAGGCACCATCATCCGATTCCCTTTTGTAGATAGACCTGGGAATTGTCTCATCACAGTTGCTGCGTACACCAGGTAAGAAGTCATGTAGAACTTCAATGTAGAAGGAGCATTGATCAACTGCTCATGTATCTCATCACTGATTTGTTTGCCCCAGTCAATATGCACCTTCTGCCTTCTTATGATCCTGATGTATTCATACATCCAATCGTGAAAAGTAGATGATTCCAGCAAGCCCTTCACTCTGCTTAGAAACGTGATCATATCCTTGACGTCATCTTTGAAGTCACTTCTCAGGAGTCCTTTCAGCCATCTAGAAACAGATGATCCTGGTTTTTTGAGCCATTGAGTGTTTATCAACTGTTTAGCCTTATTGGGATTAGCATCAAAGATCTCCTGTGCTTTTGATATAGAGATGTCAATATATTTCTCCATATGAGGGACTTTGAAGACAATGTCAAAGAAATCGGGGTCGAGTCTCAAAATCTCGTGCCCGGAAGAGTCGATCACACTTCTGCTTTCTCTGTAGAAACCCCTGTTTCCCCCTGACACTGAATCTGATTGTGTTTTCAAGTTTTTCTGACGTTTTGATGTTTTTGTGATTTTTTTGCAATTTTTGGATTTTCAATGCAATAAATGAAAAGGTACGATTTTGCTAATAAATGGAAATAAATTCAATAAAATTCAAATGGCTCTGGAAATGCAACTATATGGACGCCAGTATCTTTTTTATTCTTTTCTAATGATTTCAATAATACCCAGATACATATGATAAAATAAATGATGAATTTACAGTTTTCAAAGAACCTGGTATTGCTGCTGCAGAAAGTACAGAAATGTACGGCTGGGATGAAGGATGGACTTCTCCCTCTGAAAGATGGTCTCTACTGGTTCTCAGATAGTAGGCGCCTCCTTTGATGCAGGTTAGAAACCCCAACCAAAGGCGTTCTTTTTATTTGATGAGTACGGCTCTTTAAAAAGGTACGGCCTGCTGGTAAAGTACGGCCTGTCAGATCTGCATTTAATGCTGTACGGACTTCACTCAAAACAATGTCTAGTCTCTGAATATGGTGCGCCAAAAGCAATAGAAGGTATCTGGATACAAACAACTGCAAATAACTGAAGGTATGAATTTCTCTGATGCTCTGTAGTTTACTCTGAATGAGAAAACCTCTGTAGGCAATAAATCAAGTGATATTGCACACTCTCTGAATTGCTTTCCGTTGGAGATGGCTCATTCTCCAAGGAATCGAACGTGAAACCCTAAGTCTCAGGCTCAGACCAAAAATGATCAGTTTCAAACTCAATAATCACATAATGCACAAATCCCAATGCAAAATCCTCAAATACACTGAAAAGTGCGATTCCCTTGAAAATAGGGTTTTAATTAATATTTGACTTTTAATTTTCTTATTTCTCCATAGTTCTCCGTCAAATATTTAAATCATATTTTAAATGTTAAACTGGCCCCTTTTTTCATGATGGCACACCCCTCAAGGAATTCACTTAAGTTATAATATTAAATTATAACTTTATATTATAAACGTTAATTAATTAATATTTAATCAATACGATCAAATATTAATATCTCCCTTGTTTCTAACCCGATTACTGATCCGTTTGATGCTGACAGACTCTGAAGTGATTCCTGATGCCGCCACAGCCAACTGCTAAAAATAGCAGTGGTCCCACACTGCCTGCCAAGAACTGCTAAAAATAGCAATTCTGCAAATAACCTCCGATCGAGCCAGAACGAAAGACAACTGATCAATCCCTGTTGACTGAAGCTGAGCCAAGCTCCGAAGTGACCCCCTATCCAATCCATCGGCCTACGAGGGTCGTATGATAGGCCAATCCTGTCGTCTGAGAGATGTCACTGAGAAGGGGACATGACATTCTCTGATGTAATGAGACGCAACTTGAAGAACAAACTCGGTATTGTGCGCAGCTGTAGGGAACATCGCCACCAAGTGGAGGTTGCTGTGTACGATCGCTCTCATTGAATCAGGAAGAGGCTTCGTCTCAGTTAGCTTTGCGAAGTCAACCAAGTCTTGATGACCAACTTCTGTATCTTTTATCTCTTCGACTTTGGAAAGCACCATAGTCGGCGGATAGACACCTTGATATTTGTATTTCATCTTGCCTTTTGCTTTCGAAGAAGAAGGAGGCTTAGTAGCAGTCATCAAAAAGAACTGGAACCCTGATCACTCTTGACTTAACGATCTTTGAAAGTATACTGCAATCCGTTTAGCCAGAACAAACATCAATTGTTAGGAAACATGGGAAAGCGTGAAATGAGCACGAGGATGGGAAAGCATGGAGCGGATGATGAGGCACGCAAAACGATGCACAAAGGCGGAAAAAAGAGGCTTAGGAGTGCACTGGTCGAAAATGAAGTTCATTTGGGAAGGTTTAGAGAAAACTTGGAAAAAGTGTAAGGGCGCTAAAATTCAACGCCCTTACATCTCTGAAAAATTGCTTTTGATGCAAGGGCGCTAAATTTTAGCGCCCTTGCATCTTTCAGTGTTAGGAATTTTTTGACATTTTCAAAATGTCACAGCGCTAAAATTCAACGCTTCTGCAATTTTTTGTCAATTTTGAAATGCAGATGTAAGAGTGAATGGCGATGGCGCTCGTGCTTGACAAATGCAATGTTTGTAACATGAAAGCTTTGAGGATAATTTGGTTTGTCTTTGGATAGGGTTGCAATTTGCACCATTATTATTTTTGCATTCAAAAGCTAAACTTCTTTCTTTCCAAGTGATAGATCTTTTCAAAGTTTGTAACAAAGCGAATGGAGAAGGCGATGTGAATAATGCGATGAGAATAACAAAAACATTAGAAAGAAAGGCACGGCGGAGAAAGGAAATAAAACGCAGAGGAAGAGTTAAGGAGAGAATGCGTAGGGTTAGAAAAGAAAAGAATGTGTAGGGAAAGAAAACGGAAATGGAGGAAAGAAAAACGCATTCAAAATAATGAGTGAGGGTTCCATTGCGTGAGGAGAAGAAAAATGCGAATGGAAAAGAGAAGACGCGAAATGTGAAGAAAACAGAAACAAAAACGCATGGGGTTAGGATGTAAAAAATGTGGAAACGAAAGCGTAGAAAAACGCATATACAAAACGCATATACTCAAACTAGAACACATAAAAATGGAAGGAGACAAAAAAAAAACGACTTACCAGTATGAAACGTGAAGCTTGCTGAAGAAAGAATGGCAAAAATCTTCAAAAAACGTGTTTTGCAGTTGAGATGCAATTCGCCTAGCAAGAGGAAGAAAAGAACAAAGCTCATAATAATGCAAAATGGCGAAATAAAAGACTCTTAAGTGAAAAAGGAAAATCAAAAACCTAACTCAAGTTGAGCAATAAATTTAGGCACGAAAAGTGGCACGATTGACGAAAAACGCGAAAACATGAAGAAACGTGCTAGAGCCATGAAAAAGTTTAAGTGGCGAAGGAAAATGTAATGGCGCTAAAATTTAGCGCTATTACATTTTTTTGGAAATTTCACTGCATGCAGGGGCGCTAAATTTTAGCACCCTTGCATTTTCTAGACTTAGCAAATTTTGGCTTCAGGGCAGTAGCGCACTTTTTCAGTGCCACTGCATTTTCCGTAATTCACTAAGTATGAACAGTGAAACTTCGCGAAAGATCTCGTTTCGAAGGTCTTCACGAGTCGAACATGGGGGAATGCTCGAATTGACTATTCGAGGCTTCGGAACGCATTTCGAGGTGGCTTGGAAATCACTTCGTTATGCGTGCTTGAACTTCACGAATCCTAGGAAACATACAAGTTTCGTAGGGGGGTTATCCGTGGAACGAGCGCTGCTAGATTCCGTGATAACAAATATTTGGTTGTTTCTATGTTCTATTTCAGGAACATGACAAAGTGGAAGAATCTACTAGTTGAGGATGCTACTTGGGAGGATGAGCAGGTTTTACAACATCTAGACTTGTGATTGCTTGAGGACAAGCAATCTTGGGGAGGGAGGACTGTAGTGTCCCCTTCTCAGTCCTAATCCTTTTTGAGACCGTTAGCCTATTTCGGAGCCCCATAGGCTAGTCAGAAGCAATTTTTAGGGTTTCTTATTTTCTTGAAGGTTTCATGGTAGTTTTCAGGAGTTCTTTGCAGGAGTTTGCCAATATGTTTTCTGGGTCTTTCTAGGTTTTCAAAGAGCTTTGGTGGGTAGTCAATGGTATTTTTAGCAGTTTCTATTTTTAGACTTACTATTTTTAGTAATTTACAATGGCTATTTGGAATGTGCTCAAATGGTGTTTGGAGTCACTATTTTTAGTAAGTGCTATTTCTAGTAGCAGGCTATGGCAGCAATTCAACACTTGGTTTCTATTTCTGGCAGTGTGGTAGTGCAGTTTTTGGCAATGGCTCTTCCAACGTCCTTGGAGTCCGAAAATGGAAGGTTTGCAACTTATGTTTATGTTTTATTATTGAGTTGTTTTTTGACCCCCATGCCTAGGTTGAGCAACTTGAGTTGTTTTAAAAAGGGGTCATTGGAGTTGGATGCCATGTTGAGGAATTTATGCATTTTAAAAAGAAATTATTTACAAGTCAAAGTTGGACGCCCAAGTATTGGTTAAAAAGACTTTTATGAATATTATATTTCCCTAGGAAGTTGGTGTCCCATTTTGGAGGGAATTTGGAATTCAAACTTCTAGGTTTGGAGCTTATTTATATGCCTCTCCTCCTCTTCATTTGGTTATGCAATTTTATGATAACAAAGTGCTGCCGAATTGGTGAAAAAACTCTTGGGCTTTGAGGACAAAACCCCTCCAAGCTTACTTCAGTTTCAAGTTTGCAAGACAACTCCTAGCTAAACAATGGTTGCAACTTCATTTAGAGATTGTGGTGGTGCAGACATTGGTGATGGCTTTCTTTATGCTTTCTGTTCTTGTTGGGTTTGATGTTTTTTAGAATTTTTGGTGTGGATTTGTGTTAGTTAGCAGTTTGGTGTTCATTTTGGAGTGTTTATCAGACTTTTTATGTTGTTGGCTATTACATGGCTGACCCTTGTTTTTGCTAGTGTTGATCGGAGGAGTTAGGATAATTTTGTGGGTACTGTTTCATTGCCTCTCCCATACTTGGGTGATCCTTCATGCTAATTTTGGGATTTTTTGGAGATGTTTATGATTTTTGAGAAGAGGTTGACCTCCCTAGAGGGTCATACCCCTTGCTAGTGGTGCCTCGGGATGCGTGCTTGAGTTTCATTTCTAGTTTTAGGGTTTTTTGTAGTTGGAGTTTGGATGCCTAGGCCTGTTCTATCCTTCAAAACAGATTTGAGGTCATTCTGATGGGTAGTTTGAGAGTTATGAGCATTTGATGGGGTGCTAGTTGGGGTATCAGGTTCGCTGTCCAGAAAATCAGACCACTGTTACTTTATATCGAACCTTATATATTTATGATACTTGCTTGTTTTATTATGCCTAACTGGTTGTATGTTGCAAGGATTGATCTATGTTGTAATAGGTTATCATTTTGAGTAGTTCTCATCACTATATCTTGTATCAGACTATCTTTGTAATGCTGATATGGTAGTACCAATCAGCCTTTTTAATTTCAGTTGTTTGGCACTTCACTCCAGTTGGATAAGTGGTCGAGTTTTCCTTTCATATCTTGTAGTCTGCTAACAAGTGGAAGTGGCTGGCTATACCACCAAGTGCTTTACTTTAATTTACTTTCTTGTACCCTGTTGAAAAGTGGAAGTGGTTGGCTTTGCCGCCAAGTACTTTACTTTCTCTATTGGTTGGCTTGCCACCAATAGCTTACTTGTTTACTTCCAGCATTATCATTACATTTAGATCCCCTTACACTATATACTCTTACCTTGCCCTCTTCAGGATTTGGGTTATCAAAAAGTGAAGGGTTGCTTCTAGTTGTCTATCATTGCATTTTGGGCTAACGCTAATGGGTGCAAGTTGTGTAATTTTTAGAAAAAATTGAGGGGGTATTTTACAACACCATAGGAGTAGGCAACAAGCTATGGCATCCAATCAAGACTGCTCTCTTTTCCTACTTCCATTTGCATGGTTTCCTTACTCATCCTTCTTCATCCATTGCTTGTAGCCACATGCAAATCCATGCCATTGAGATTTGACTATGTTTTCTAGGTAGGAAAATTTTCTTTTGTAATAATTGCAGAAAAAAATTGCTCATTAATGGAATTATTTTTCATCCAGGTGTAGATAAGAATGAATAGTGCAAAAATGCAATAATGTTAGAGTTTGGGGTTCAAGGATACGACACAAATAATGCCACAAGTCAAGAGTTGAGGAGTTGGGGAAAGACATTCTATTAGGGAGAAGTGTGAAACCCCAATAAGCGAAAAGGAAAGAGGGGTTTGGTAGGAAGGGATAATGGGAAGGGTAAGTTTGATACTCCCACAAGAATAAAGGAAAGAAAGAGTTGAGAGGAGGAATGCTAGGAAGGGTAACTCCAACACTCCTACAACTTATAGGCTTACAACCCTTTGGAACCTTAGCAACTTTTGAACATGATAGGTACATGGGGGAAAAGAAGGAAGAACACAAGAAAAAATGGACAAAGGGAAATATCGGGAATAGGAAACAAGCCTTTAGTCCAAAAACACAAATTAATTGAAAAGGGGACATTACATAATGTATTTTACTTGCATAAAGGGGATGCTGCTTTGGATGTTGCTTTCAATTATTATTTAAGGTTGCGTTACTTTGGTTGAAGGTTGCAATTCAATTTGCAGCCGTTGGTGTTCAATTTCCAATAGCTAGCATTCGCAATATTACTTATTATTTGGGCTTCTATTTGATTGATAGCAAGGGTGATCACAACCCTTGTTTCCACTTATCTAACATTTGATTAGCCTCACCATCAAGGGTATGATGCATTAAATTTAAATTTAACTTATATTTAAGATTCTAATATTACACTCCTACTAATAACTTTTAGTCATACAGTTCATTAGAATAACACTTTAATTGTAGCTTTCTATGGTGTTTACAACCTAAAATAATAGAATATTTGTTGATAATTTAAATGTTGTAAGTTTGGATGGCTATACCACCACGACATTAAAGTCACTTTCATCTCTGGCATTGTTATTGCGAATACTAAATTGTATGATTCTTCGTCAAATTCAATATTTGTAATTTAGTCTAGAAGGCTTGCCACTAGACAAATATTTCATTACTTCCAAAATATTGTGTCATATGCTTTATTGAGTTGTGTGGCTTGCTGCCAAAAACTATTTTTCTATAATAATTAATCTATCCCTTCTCACCATATGCTATCACCTTGCCTACATCAAGATCTTGGTGATCAAAAGGTCTTAAGGTTGTATGTTTGGCCATTGTAAAAATGTAGAATAAAAAAAAATTCAATTTTGGAAATTACATCTAGCCACATGGGAAGTGCACTGAATGACACTTCTCAACATATTGTGCAAGGCTTGGATAACAAACTAATGTATAAATGCACATCATTGTACATTTTTAAACAAGTCTATCAATTGGGCCTATTCTATCAACTAGTTTTCTTGACTAATGAGCCAACTCATTTCATTCAAACTAGTCTTGTTGTATTCCAAAGCACTTCCGGGAAATCAAGTGTATACATTATTCATTGCTTGATCACAAGATTATGCTTCCCACCATTGCCTGTCATGTCCCCAATTTAGAGGCAGATTAATTTAATTAATTAAGTTGTCCAAATATTGTTATTTATAAAGATGACTAATTGATTAATTTAATTCAATTAATTATTTATAAAGTTATCCTAAACATATAATATCATAAGGTGACTTTATATTTAATTAATTTAATAATAAAGTGACTAAAAATAAAATAATATCAAAAAGTCACTTAATGAAATAACATAATATTTCATTCTAGAAGCTTCTTGGAGACTTGTTGAGAAATCTATATAAGAAGCTCTTGGCTAAGCATTTGAACACACTTGATTTGGAATTCATTACACATTACTTGCGTGGTAAATAGCTGAAGCTAAATGTTTAGCTTGCTAGAGTACTGAAGACTCTAGGGTTCCTGTTTTGATTGTGCAACACCAATCCTAGCTGGGAGTTTGGGGAAGATATTTCAGTCTTTCCACTTGTGCCAAAATTTTGAAGAAAAGAAGAAAATCGATTTTGAAGAAATACATTCTCAGCTTTGTGGAGATAATCTTCAGTCCTTTAGATAGGACGATTTTGTGTTTGAAGGAGATAGATTTCATCATATTGCTGGATCGATTTTTATATTGGTTGCTGGTGAAAATCGTAGTCTTCATGCTTGCTGGGACGCACTTATGACTAGGTACGATTTTGTCAAAAGAAGCCAATAAAATTCAGGCAGGGCTGTGAGAGGATCACCATTCATCTTGGGGACCGACCACACCAATTTGGGAGGCATATCAGTCAACAACAAGGAGAATCGAACATTTCTTCGAGGCTGCCAGCATTATCTCAGGTTCCTTATTTATGTTAGTTTGCATTGTAAATTGTAGGAGTTGCTGATTCAAATCAGCCAATGTCATTGTACAAATTCAAGCTATATAATTCTAGTTAGCATTGCATTTGGTTAGAAGGTTTAGATGCTGTCCTATGACAGTCATATGCCAATGTAATTTCAGTTAAGTTGATATTAAGGGGAGTTGCATTTTGCATATAAGTTATGGTCTGATATTGGGGAACAAATATAATTCATTCCAAGCATTGTAATTTCATTGAAAATGGAGAAGATGGAGTTTTGCTGCCAATTGTTTGACAAAATGTCTTAATGTTGCACCTTCATATTAGTTTGAATAGATGCATGCCAAGTGTTTGATAAATTCTCAACTAGCTGTAGAAGTCATTTTTAGTCAAGTATGTGCATTGAAAAATACAAAAATATCTTGCACTTCATTTCAACTCATTTGATAGTTGTCTAGTATCAATTAGGAAGCATTTAAACTTCATTTGCATCCATCAAAATCAATTCAAAGCAAACTGAAAACCATTACCAGCAAAATAGGAGGTTGCAAGACAAGTGTTTGACAATATTCCTTGAGCATCAAATCAGCAAGTTAAGGCCAAATCTCTCAAGGGATATCTCATTGCCTCTTTATAATTTTGTATCACACAACATTAATGAATATAGGATTTTATGCATATTTCATGTCTCTACTTTTCTTTAGCTGCAACACTATATAACAACACTTCTACGACTCAAACTTTCCTTTGGAAGTAAACCTATTTCCATTGGCTTAACCATAACTTAGTCTATATGTGAATTTTTCCTCCAATCTCAAACAAAAATTATGTCATTGGTATCTATGAGTAAAGACTCAAGCTCATGTTTCTTATCATCAGATACATATGTCCAAGCACAAGGCATCATAGCTCTCCTCTTCATGCCATCACCTAGAAGAAGAAAATGCAATGTAAATAGTTCCTAGGGAGTTGCAATTTTTTAAGCCAACTTCTTTGGATGAAAGAAGTTCTTCTTAAACCTCTCTAGATGAACAAGATAACTTGTTGAAGGAAAAACCTCATTAACAATGACACTAGTTGTTGCCATGTGCTCTTGGGTCCCAAGGTTTGAGTTTCAATTTCAACCTAACACAACTCCTTGGCACCATGGTGCTACACTAATAGTCTATAGATTTCTATCCTAAGAGGTTTGACTTCTCCCAAGGAAAGACATGATCCCACTCATCAAAAGGAACCCTGTCACAACTCAAAAGTGTACTACACATCGATAAGTTTGTAGCCATTAGTTTAAACTCATGCAAAAGGGACCTTATAGAATCCCAAATTCCCTAGTCAAATAGTGGCATAAACAGCCATTTGAAACATAATTTCTAATTGCAAGCTAGATAGAACCCAATGAAGTATACTCATCTAGACCTCATGCGATCACCACCAAGCCGACCATTAAATAGTTGCAAGATTGACTCCCAATAGCAATGAATTCAAAAAACTAAACAAGTCAATCTTTTGCACATTTCAATGAAACAACACCTTTCATAGGTGAGCTATGCAAACTACAATGTCCTCACTAATCTACACAAGAACAACCAACCATTCCCAAAGTACATGTGCATAGAATGCTAGCTTCTACGACTTAACGCTTGTAGCAAATAACAATTACACACACATTGGAAGCTTACAACTCTCATAAAGACTACAAGCACATGGAACCTTTGCAGCTTCACTCTGATGGCTAAGATCTTAGTCTAACTACACCAAACTCACCTTGCAATGCACAACAACCAGATTAAAGTATTTTTTAGCAATGCCTAGAGCAATCTTGCACAATACAACTTTAGCATTCTACACAACAAGCCACTTAAGGAAATTGTCAATAATTCCAACACTATACAATGTCGTATGTTCCAACTCTTGCATATAGAGACAATCTTCCTTCAACAAAGAATGCACAAGTTCAATGAAACCCTCTCCTTTTCAATGCTAGAGTACAAGAGCAAGCTCTCCCCATCTTCTACAAGCATGTACAATTAGGATCATTAGTCCAAATGTCAATTACGCCAATTCATTCCAAACCTTCATTGATTCCTAGGTAGACTACAACTACTTTAGGTCTTTACTAGTTCTTGAAATTCATAAAATCTTCCTACTTTAAATCTAAAAGTTATCAGTAGGCACCCACATCATCAATTCACACTCCACACACAACCAATCCCACTTTATGCACTAACACCCCCAAGTTTGTCTAGTGTAATGAAGATGCTACTATACAAGTAAGGGTGAAATGATCTAGATACAACCACTCAACAATTCAACATGGGCAATGGTTTTTTTGATCAATGTCAACTAAGTTCTTCATGTGTGCACCAAATGCAATGGAGGCCATCGTTTTACAAGAAATGGAAAATGATCTATGGGTAAATCCAGATAACTTGCACTCTTGTACATTGACTCTACTAAAATCTTCTCATGCCACATTATTCTCTTTTGCACACAATAATGTGCCAAAATATTTTGCATATGGTTGAGAATCCAAATAAATGGCTTCATGCACTCTATGCAAGATTTGTTTCCAAGAAGATCTATGTAAGAAAATGTAGAGCAACAACATGCACACTATTAAGTGATATCCACTTCTTTAAGGAGTTAGCACTTTAGCTTCAACAACAACATTGCCAACTCTTGTAATACTTTTGCATTGTGTATGACCTACACATGTATTTGCACCAACAAAATCAGTTTGTCTCCATAAGTGTCCAAGATCTAACTAGATCTAATCCAAATGGTATTACCAACCACTTGTCACCATAAGGATCCACCACCTAGCACAACTTAGGCCACATAGGAAGTGTATCATACACGCATAACACTTATCAACATATTATGCAAGGCTTAGTTGATATCCTATTGTATAAATACACATCACTATACATTTTGTAAACTATTCTACCATATAAGCCTTGTCTACTACTAATTTACCAACTCATATCATTAGGCTTAGTTTGGTTGTACTCCAAAGCGCCTTTGGAAAAATATGTGTTTGCATTAGTCACTGCCTAATCATAGGACTATGTTTCCTACCATTGCCTTTATATATTTTTGTACATTCACACAACATCAATGAATATAAGATAATATTCTTTATGCATTTGTTGTGCCTCTACTTTGCTTCAGACATAGCACTCTATAACAACACTTTCACAACTCAAACTTGCCATTGAAAGTATATATATATATATATTTCCATTGGATTAGCCATAACTTTTCCTACATGCAAGGTTGTCCTCCAACCTCAAAAAAAATCGAATTAGAAGTACTCCTAATAGAACTAGCTTCCTCACACACCTCCTTTGCCAACCCCACCCCAATATGTACATTTTCAAGTTTAATTGCAATGTTTGGATTCCCTAGCTCTTCATCAAGACTTATAGTTTATGAAATCATAGTAATAGTACAAGAAATGAAATCCATGATTTAAATTAACTATGTAAACATAATTCAAGGGCCCAAGACACAAGGATTTTCCTTTTGTTTTTCTTACTTTAGGTCACATGAAGCACAAAAAAAAAAGGATACACAAAATTTACAATTCTTGTTCTTTTAACCTTGAGTTGTTTTCTTTGATTATTGATTAACCCAACAATAAAAAATTTAAGAAATAAAAATATTAATAACTAATCATAAATTGAAATTCTAATATATGGGGATTTCCAATTTTCATTTTAATTATGTTTTTCTTAATTTGGATCACATTAGGAACAAAAGCAAAGGATATGCAGAAGTTGAATCAACATTAAAATTTGGCTATTAATTAGTTAATCATCATATAAATAAATATTTTTTTAAATGTAAACTTATAATCATAAAAACAACATCTTGTTGTGACCTTTTCACACATCACCCCATTCAAAATGGGGACCCCCTAAATTTTGCTCCATTTTGGTCTTTTGGCTTGGGTTTTTTCTCTCTCTCGCCTCTGTCTCTTTTCGGATGTCTGCTTTCGAGGATTGCTCCGTCTGAGCTTGCGTGAAATTGGCCGAAGTCTGAAAATTAGGGTTTCATTTTTCCGGTCAGTCCGAGGTCGAACAAAGTGAATATATTGAAAAATTGAGCTTAACAGTTGTTGTCCGTAGTGCTTCCAGCTCTCGTAAGTTTTCATTAGATTCCGAGGTACTTACTATCTTAGTAAGTATGAAATTCAGGAAATTGCCAAGCATTTTTGAAATCTCGATACCACACGGACCGAGTGCATCGCCACTGTGATGCAAAATTTGAATGAAAAATAGATAACTTTAATATTTTTAGCGTACCAAACCGAGACAAATTTCGTATTTAGATGCAGTTTTTCTTTGCATGTTGGCATATTCCTTCCGGTTTTCAGAACTTCTCGCGAATGATGTAACATGCAAAACGACGGTTCACTTTAATTCAAATTTCTCCGAGCTATAGGGTTTGCATGTCGGTTTCTTTGCATGTCGATGATTCCCGTGGTTTTTCGAGAGTTCGCCAGTTGGTGTGACATGCAAACGAAGATAATTCAATTTAGCGAACTTGCTATTTTAAAGTATGTCCCAAGAAATTCTCGCTAGCTTCAGAATCACGAGCTGATCACAGTGCCACAGAAACGAGAGCAAACAGAGATCTTTTGATACGCATGCAGAGCAAATTAGGGTTTCCAACTTCGGAGCCTGAAAAGAGGAGTCAAAAGTCATAATTTTCGAAAACCGGTGTAAACCACCGCGATCAGCGTCCTTCAGGCTATTTGCTGGTAAAATTTCAAGTCGAACGGAGCACTTACTTTTTATAGTAAGTCATTTTGGAAACAGGCTAAAAATAGCAAATCGAGTGCATGCGTCAATGTCAGCCGGCAGGTCACGTGGTGAGGAGTGCCTCATTCAAATTTTAGGTCAATCGGAGCAATGGAACTATCAGAAGCAAGCAGTTATTATTTATAGTAAATCACCTTCAGAAATGGGCTATAAATAGCAGGTCGGCTAAAAATGGCAGTGTCGACAGGACAACAAGGTCATGAGGATGCAGTGTTCAAAATTTCAAGTCGTTCTGAGCTTCAGAAATGCAAAATCAGAGGACTTACTATAAATAGCAGGGCATGAAATACTGGCGAAAAACGAGGAAAATTTCTAAGTCTGGAACTTCATCCTGCAGACATGCCTAAATGCACCTTCAAGTATCTGCCAAACACAAAAAAATTCTAAGTATGAGGTTTATCCTTCATCAGGGGCAAAATGCGCCCAAGGAGGAGAAAGTCAAAGAAAAGTCAACACCTTTCATCTTATAGGCATAGGGAAATGCGCCCAACTTGAAGAAGGAAAAAGTTGAAAATTTTTCTAAGTCTGAATATCCGCCACCCCCCTCCAAATGCGCCCATCCTGCAGCTAGGGTGATATGCACCCAAAGGGCAAATAAGTCAAAGGAGTCAAAGCTTTTTATCCTCCTCCATAGGCAAAATGCGCCCAAATACATGCATGTAAAGACAAAAGAGGGAGGTGAAAGGTCACAAAGGACGTGGTCAAACAAGTTCATCCACCAGCTAGGCCAAAATGCGCCCAAGAAAGAAATGAGTCAACAAGTCAAAGTTCTTATCCTTCACCTACATGAAAATGCGCTCAAGTTAGAAGAGAGTCAAAAGGTCAAAGGAATTCGTCCTCCTCACCCCTCCAAATGCGCCCAAATGAGGTCAAGTAAGGACAAAAAAATGGAATGTGAAGAATCATCCTCCTTGCATGTCTAAATGCGCCCAAGTTAGGATGATAAAAGTAAATGAAGGTGGTAAATGAGATGAAAGGTGATTAAAAGACACTTCATGGCATGGTGAATGCAAGGTAAATACTAGGCGTGATTTTGAATTTCCTCTTCTAGTCCCAAATGCGCCTAAGATGTTAGGTGTGTGAAGTGTGAAAACAAGATGTTAGGCGTGATTCTTCTAAGTGTGATATGCGCCCCAGATGTTGAGTAAAGAAAAATGAAATATTTCTAAAGTGTTGGAGAATTTTTCTAAGGCGTTTGAGCTTCAAATAAAATATTTTTCCTAGTGTGGAGTAAAATGCTAGTGTGGAGTGGGAAATAAAATTGTGCTAGGCATGAATAAATTTTTCTAGATGGAGTTGATGTCTTTTCTCCCAGGCAACGATGAGTAAGATCAAACAAAATTTTCTAAAGCAAATTCTCAGAGTGCAAGATGATTTAAAATATTTTCCAAGGCAAATATTTTCTCCCTTAGAAAATACGTCTGGAGTTCAAGGTGGTAAAATTTTCCTTCGTAAAGCACGAGCAAATTTTCAAGGATGAAATCAAAGAATGATGATAATGCAGATGGATTGATAGAATTTCTCAAATTGGAGCAACACAGGATGATCGCAGGCGAATAATGGATTTAATTTGACAGATAATATTTTTCTAAGGTTCAAATTCAAAAATTAAATAAACCCGTTCGTTGGGTACCCATGGATTCGAAGCATTCTGGAGAAAATTTTCTTCTGGGTACTAAACATTTGCGATGATAGATGGATTTCCAAGTCTTCCGCACTTCGCCGACACTTTTTTAGTGAAGAATTTAATCAGTGCTCAAATTGTGAATTTTTCTAAGGGATATTTTTAAAAAATTCTCTAAGGCAAGATGAATAAAATGTGTTTTCAAAGTGAATTTCTTCGAATGATGAATTCAAGATGAGTTGCCTAAATAATTTTGATTGAATTCTTCAGTGATGAATTTTCCAGAGCTAAGGAGAAGTTAAATTCGAATTCAAATGACAGAGCTCCGGCTGGTGAATTAAAAAGATGGATTTAAATTAAATTTTTTGAAAATAAATTCAAAGATGCCAGTCAAAGTCAAGTTTCTAGAAGAGCAAGATTCCTGACGTCGAGAGACAAGTGTTAGAAATACCAGAGAGGGAAAATTTGAATTCTTGAAGTGGAGTAGTGGAAATTGAATGTACTGGCTATAATTGGCTTCTTCTAGAATTCAATTTTGAGCTATAAAATGAAGAAGTTTCTCACTTATTTTTCACAGTTGAAGAAGTTGAATTTGCTCTGAGTAAGGACTGTTGCTAAGATTGAAGAGTTCGAATTTTGGCTAAGTCTGGAGTTTGCTGAAGTTGCTGAGGCTGCTGGAGAGGGACGCCTTGAGTTGCTGGAGAAGTGCCATTGCTGAAGTCAAGAGGGGCGCACTTGCAAGTTACTGAATTCAAATCTACATATAAGGAGGACGCCTTGAAGTGAGGTGAAATTGCTGAGTATTTTAAAAGTGCGAATTAGCTGATTGCTGATTGCTGGTGCAAAGTACGAGCTTATCAAAGTTGCTGATTGACATTGCTGAAGAGTAGTGAAGTCACTGAAATTTACTTAGAAACTTTTCTAAGTGTTGAAGTTCAAGAGAAGAAGCTGAGGTTTGCAAATTGGAAATGTTCTTGAAGTCGACTGCAGCCCCTACACAATATCTTACTTATTTTATAAATTAAATTGCTGATGAATGTTTGTTATGTTGCAGATGGCTGAGATAAGGGCGACTGACAAGGACAATGGTGCATCCAGACAGGCTGTGATCAAAAAGCTGAGCAAAAAATTCATGCCAGAGTCAATTTATTTCAAAGTTGGGCAAGTTGACAGACACCAATTTGGGCTCCGTCAACCTAGAGACCTTCAAGAACAGAATGTTGGGGATTGGAAGTCATCGGCCTTCGACCACTTCACACAATATTGTTCGAAGTGGGTTATATGCAGCTGCTGGTTTTCCACCAGCCATTCAGTGTTCGGAATTGATAATGGAATGCGCCAATTACTATGAGAAGGATCATCGGTCAATCATGTCACTAGATGGACAAGTGCTTACTAATCTTACTCCTGCTGCCATTGGTGAAGCTTTCGGGATCCCGGTGCACAGAAATATGGTCTATAAATCCAGAGAGTGAGCTGAGCGGATGTACGCTTCTGCATTCGAGAGATGCACGGAGACGATCAACACTCATTGGATGAGCACTCCTAAGCCTTCTCGTGCAAAGTTGCCGAAGCAAATCATAGCGGATGACTTGAAACAGGAATATTGTGACCTCATCATGATGCTGAGCAGGGTTGGAGGTTGCCCATAGTCATTCATTTTTGAGCCTTGGATGTTTTACTACATCAACCTCATGCTGGAAGGGAAGGACTATGTCAATTGGGCCGAGATGATCAATGATAATTTGCATGAGCAGCTCCTGAGCTTGAGGAGAACGAAGACGTTTTACATGAGCTCCTATATTATCTATATGTTGGCACGGATGACGAAGTATAGGGGAATCTCTTACAAGGAGCCTGTCAGCTGTGGCTCTCATCAATTCAAAATCCATGAGGCTTGTCCGCAGTTGCATTTGGTGAGCACAACTCACTTCAAGCGTGTCAACGATTCCTTCACCATGTATATCACAAGACTACTTCAGGAGCGGTTGCATCACAAAATCTCGAGGGAGGCCCAGGAGTTAATCGAAAGGTATGGGTGCTGGTTCATACAGTTTCCAAAATTTTCTTCTATCAGGCTGCAAGGTTTTTCATCATACCCATATAGGCTGCCTAAGTACCCAACCGATAAGATTTTAATGTTAGAGATATCTAGGCAACTGCTTGCCTATGATAAAATTCAAAAGAAGAAGAAGGGAGGAGTAGAATTTCCAATTGTCATGGGCAACTCAGATGAGGTGTGTCCCTCAATACAGGCGGCTAGAGAGGCTGAAAGTGAACTTCAATTTTATCACTTTTCATACCACACCAGCCGACAGCACTACGACCCACATCATAACATCAAATGGGTACTGTCAGAGGAGTTTAAACATAAGGCCACCATTGAGGATTATTGGGCTGATGCAGCTGATGAGATTGAAGTAAGAAAGAGAATGTTCTCTTGGTTGCCAATTACTTTAATCAGGGAGTGTGAAGTCGTGCCGGTTCCAGACCAGGTGAACGAGGATATGGATGTTGTCCATCCAGACTATGCAGCAGTTAGAGATACTCCACTTCCACCCC
>VDFB02348793.1:78394-92385 GCA_007258455.2 Sequoia sempervirens
ACAGTTAAAATTATATATCCATCTCCTAGAATCATGAAGTGGCTAAAAGGGGATGCACATGTGCAGTTATTTTATTATTCCTTTGTTGTAATGAGGAATTTATGAGGGGATTACATAGTGGACTTGTATGAACATCTTCATTGCTAGTGTGTGTAGGTGAAATTAGTACTTCATGGGGAAGTGCTTGGGAGTTACATTTTCCAACCATGATAATGGCGATCAAGATGCTTGTATAAGGAGTTACATTCTATTTTGGAGGCCACTTTCTTGTATTGGGTGGTGATAATTATTACCATAGAATTTTGGGACCTTTTTTGGGCCATGGTGTTTCCCTTTGATAATTTTCTTGACCTCCTTAAGTTTAACTCTGACATTTTGTTGTAATGAGACATTTATGAGGGGATTACATAGTGGACTTGTATGAACATATTCATTGTTAGTGAGTGTAATGTGTAATTAGTACTTAATGGGGAAGTTCTTGGGAGTTACATTTTCCAACCATGATGATGTTGATCAAAGATGCTCAAGTGTAAGGAGTTACATTTTATTTTGGAGGCCACTTTCTTGTATTGGGTGGTGAGAATTCTTACCATGGTATTTTGAGACCTTTTTTTGGTCCATGGTGTTTCTCTTTGATAATTTTATTGACCTCCTTAAGTTTATGTATTGAAGGTTAGAGATGGAGGTATTATGCATTGTCTCTTGCAAGGTTATGCTACCAATTTCCCTCTAGGATTAAACAATGTTAATCTTATTGAAGCACAATGGCTATGTGAATGTCTTGTAACATTATTTTTGATTAATACATTGGGTGTGTGTGTGCTTTAGATGCTAGGTTTTTCTTGAAATATTTTTCCTAGTGTATATTTATGTCACTCTTGTCTATGGTTTCTATTTTCTTATTCTCTCATTCTTCTTCTTTTATAAGTGTTGTTGAAATTTTCTTAGATCAGATACTTGTATTTCTCTCCTAATAGGGATAATTTGGAAAGTATTTGCATATTTAGTATTTAATATTTTTCTTGGGTTTAGATGCTCATAGTTAGTGGTCATATTTTCCTAAGAAAAAATTAAAAAATTAATAAAAATATGTATAGAAGATCTTTCAAAATGAACAAAAAATAAATCATAATTATATGCAATTTGAGTGTTTGTTTAAAGATGACCAATTGAATGTTAATTCAAACCTCATGTTGTGTCATCTCACTACTTAAATTTGGACTTAAAAAGTACAAGTTCTATGTCATATAATCCCTACTATGAATGCATTTTCCATCTTACCTGGATGTCCATGGTTAGAGAATTTAAAGTTGTTCCTTTTGTGGTGCATCAATGTATTTTTTACTATGCCTTGTTAGTTATTCTTTTCACACCCATTTTCACCTTCTATATTTGGTTTCATATTTATTTACCACCACTTTGGTGGCATGGTTGGTTTCCATTACTCTTTTATATTTTTCCCTTTTCCCTCACTTAGGAGCATTTTTGGTTTCCATTTGTCCTTAGCTTTTATTCATATGATTTACCCTTTCCTTTATTCCCCACTTAGGTTTCTTTATCTACCTTTTTTTGATTAAGAAAAACCTGAGAAAAGGGACCAGACCCATACAACAACCATAAAGGTAGGTTTCTTTATCTACCTTTGTTATCATTATGCCCTTTTGTGGCCCTTCATCCATTCACAACTTTGTGTTATTATTTTTTCCTTTTATGTCCATACCTTTCCTTAGTTACTTTTGGTGCCTATCCCCTTATGCTTTTATGACCATTACCATTTTTCATAATTTATCCTTTTGCCTTCTATATGCTTTTTTGCATAGATATGATATGAACCTTAGTATTTGACCTTTGTTTACATCATATTTATTTCATATTGCTATATCTTTCTTACTAGAATACACCATGATCTTATATTATACATCATACTCCCTAGATTTCTCTATTGAGCTTACATTGATACATCATACTCCATATAATTACATCTTATACAGCTATTGAAGAGCACAAAGATTTGCTGAGAGGGGGGGGTGAATCAGTAAATCAACACAAACTTTCAATTTTATTCTTTTTGAAACTTATTACAATCAACTTTTGATATGAACCAATTTCCACAAGTTGACACAACTTTACTGAAATGATTTTTTACAAAGTAGGCACCAATCTACAGATTTACAACAAGATGATTTAGTAGAATGTAGCCTACAAGGAACACCTAGACCTTTACAAATTTAGTAGGCTCCTACCTACAAGGAGCACCAACCCCTAGTGCAAGGCACCAAACCTTGTCTTGATGGAGGTATGACAGCCTTCAATCACTCCGCCAGACTATCCCAATCCTCCAATCACTTTAGTATTAACAATGATTCTCACACTTAGCCCACATGAGATGTGACTTCAAACTAGAATGCCTCTCTTACACTGCAACAACTACAAATTTCAGCCTTGAGTGGGATGATAAATATATAAGTTGCTCAAAGGTTGCAACAATTGATAATCATGACTTTTGCCCTTTCATTCTTCAGTCACACTCTTCTAGACATGCCTTTTGCTGATTAACTTTCTGTTTGCAGATAAAACAGAATTTTAAGTTATATTATGAGGAAATCGCATATTCTTTTGAAGTTATTATTTGTGCTTTTAGAATGGATGTATACGTAGACTTTGAGAGACGCATTTCTTCATGAACACGTCTTTTTAGAAGTTGTTATTCTTTTTGAGAAAGACACCAACGCGTCTCTTTGAGAACAACGTATTCTTTTAAATTGTAAAGCAATCTGAGAAACCAACGCGTCTTTTTGAGAACAACGTATTCTTTTAATTTGTAAAGCAATCTGAGAAAAGACGTGTTGCTTTGCCTTAAGTCGCACCAAGTATTGTGAGGATGTGTCTCTTGAGATTAACAAAGACTGGCTGCTGGTATTACTTTTTTTTAACAAATACGTGTCTGTTGGAATGTAACATCTTTATTAACAAAACAGATTTGTTGACTTACGCGTTTATCACCATCATGCTTTTAAGATACTTAATCTGTGTCTTCAGTTTTCAAGCTGTAGCTATCTACTTTTATTTCGTGCTTTTGAGAAACTTGTCTAATTTGCTCTGTGCATATTTTGATCAAATCTCTTCCCCTTTTTTAAAAAGGCTCTAATCCATGACTACGGAAGATACTACAAATTTTTTTTGTTTTAATCTGATCACTTGTATCGATCAGATCATGCTCCATAATACATTTTACTTCGGACTTCATGCAGATTTCGAACTTTGAGAAAAGATTAATCTTCTTAACACAACTCGAATATTTTGATGTAGATTGAATATTATCAAACTAAGTTCAAGTCCCACTTCACATACCATGTTCTAATCAAGTTTTGACATATCTGCACGATTTGTGACTTTTGAACATATTGAAGATACTTTATTTCAACATATTTTTGTCATCCACGATTTGCCCTGACATCAATGACAATACTTCTAACAATCTCCTCCTTTGTCATTGATGGCAACTTCTCCAAAAGCAACTTGATCTTCTGATTGCTCCCCCTGTGCCCAATTTCTCCACCTTTGACATCAATGGCAAGGGATCTTCTAACAATATTTCAGCTCCATGAAGCTACAAGATTTTGTACGTAGCTCCCCCTGAATACATGCATCCATCAATTAATTTGATGGATGTGGAACAACTCTCAATTTGTCCCTTAGATATTCAAATGTATCTCTTGGAAGTGGTTTAGTAAATATATCAGCAGTTTGCTCTTTTGTAGTTATGTATTCTAAACACACTTGTCCTTCTCCTACTTGTTCTCTCAAAAAGTGATACTTAATAGGGATGTGCTTGGTTCTTGAGTGCATCACTGGATTCTTGGATATATTGATTGCACTAGTATTATCACAATATATAGTGCAAGGATGATCATACTCTACCTTGATGTCTTTTAAAGTTTGCCTCATCCACAAAAGTTGAGTGCAACATGCTGCTGCTGCAATATATTCAGCTTCTGCTGTAGATAGAGAGACTGATTCTTGTTTTTTGCTCATCCAAGACACTAGATTTCCTCCAAGAAAAAAAGCTCCTCCACTTGTACTTTTTCTATCATCCACATTGCCAGCCCAATCAGCATCTGTGAATGCTTCAAGAGTGAAATCATTTCTACTAGGGTACCATAGACCATATTCCATTGTGCCTTTCAAATACTTGAATATACGCTTTACTGCATGAACATGTGTTTCTTTTGGTGCTGCTTGAAATCTTGCCACAACTCCAACAGCTTGCATTATGTCTGGTCTTGTAGAAGTTAGATACAACAAACTCCCAATCATTGATCTATATAGTGTTTGATTCACTTCTTGGGATTCATCATCTTTGCTTAGCTTGCAACCTGTAACCATGGGAGTGCTCACAGGATTGCAATCTTCCATTCTAAACCTTTTTAACATTTCCTTCACATATTTGGTTTGGGAGATGAAAATACCTTTACTTGATTGTGAAATTTGTAGCCCAAGGAAGAAGGATAATTCTCCCAACATTGACATTTCAAACTCTTCTTGCATACATGATGAAAATTCTTTGCACATTTTGTCCTTATCTCCACCAAAAATGATGTCATCTACATACACCACCACAATCAATAAGTGTCCATCCTCTTCTTTGATGTATAAATTGCTATCTACATCTCCTCTTTTGAAACCTTGCTCTTTGAGATACTTATCAAGTCTAGAATACCAAGCTCTTGGGGCTTGTTTGAGCCCATAGAGAGCTTTCTTCAGTTTGCACACATAATCCTTGTCTTCTGATAGTAGGAAACCTTCAGGTTGTTCAACATAGACTTCCTCCTCTAGATCTCCATTGAGAAAAGCAGATTTGACGTCCATTTGATACACCTTAAACTTCTTGTGACTTGCATAGGATAAAAACATTCTAATTGCTTCAATCCTTGCAACTGGTGCGAATGTTTCTTCAAAATCTACTCCTTCAACTTGTGCATAGCCCTTGCACACTAACCTTGCTTTGTTCCTTGTGACTTGACCATCTTCATTTGATTTGTTTCTAAAAACCCATTTTGTACCAATTACATTCTTATCTTTTGGCCTTGGAACAAGTTCCCAAGTTTCATTTTTCTCTATTTGATCCAATTCTTCATTCATTGCACTAATCCAATGTTTGTCTTTGCTTGCTTCTTCAAAGGTTTTGGGCTCTACTTGAGAAAGAAATGCTACATGACAATCTTCATTGTAATCCACCATTTTCCTTGTAGATCTACATCTATCTTGAAGGATCAAATCTTCAGGATGGTTCTTTTGAACAAACTTGGAAGGTGTCTTTGGTGTCTTCATGGGAGTCTTTTGTGAAGATTCTTCTTCCTTTGCCTCTTCCTCCTTTTCTTCCTCTTGGGAGTCCTCATCCTCTTTGTCTTCATCATTCATAGTTTGAACATGGTGATCACTTTGTCCAACTTCTTTGAATTGCTTTCCTTCATCAATTCTTACATTAGCACTTTCAACAATTTTGTGAGTTCTTTTGTTGTAGCATTTATATGCCTTACTTTTTGATGAGTAGCCAAGAAAGATTCCCTCATCTGCTCTTGTGTCAAATTTGCTCAAATCTTCTTCATCTCTTCTAATGTAGCAAGTGCTTCCAAAAATTTTGAAGTACTTGACAGTTGCTGGTCTACCTTTCCAAAGTTCATATGGTGTCTTCTCATTGTTCACTCTTATTTGTGCACGATTCAAGATGTAAACTGCTGTATGAATTGCTTCCTTCCAAAAGGAATCTGCTATCTTGGTTTCATTTAGCATTGCCCTTGCCATTTCTTGAACCGTCCTATTTTTCCTTTCTACAACCCCATTTTGTTGAGGGGTTCTTGCTGCAGAAAATTGCCTTTTAATTCCATGCTCTATGCAGAAATTTTCAAATTCCTTTGATGTGAATTCTCCTCCTCGATCTGATCTAAGACATTTTATCTTGATGTTTGCTTCATTTTCAACCAGCTCTTTGAAAGCTTTGAATTTATCAAAAGCTTCAGATTTTTCTTTCAAAAATGCAACCCAAGTCATTCTTGAGAAGTCATCAATCAGCAACATAAAATATCTTTCTCCATTCATGCTCTTGGATTTGGTTGGCCCACAAAGATCTGTATGTATGAGTTCTAATGGCTTTGATGAAGAATGCTCCTTAGACTTAAAGCTTGACCTTGTTTGCTTTCCAAGTTGACACTCTCTACAAATGATATTAGAAGGTTTTGTTATCCTTGGCATATCTCTCACAGCATTTGATTTGCTAACTTTGACAATATTATCAAAGTTGAGATGGCCTAGCCTCTTGTGCCATAACCAACTTTCATCCTCTTGTACTAGGTTGCAACTTTCACAACTTATCTCCTTTAAGATATACAAATTATGTTTCCTTTCAGCTTGAGCAACCAGCTTTCCATCTTTCTTGATATCACATGTATTAGAAAGAAATGTGATACTATGTCCTTGATCACAAAGTTGACTAACACTTAGAAGATTTTCTTTTAGACCCTTAACATACAAAACATTTTCTGTTTTTGTTCTCCCATTATCTAGACTAAGTGTTCCTTTTCCTTTTATTTGTTTTCTTGTATTATCACCAAATCTTACTGTTCCTTCATCAGTAGGTTCAAGAGAAATGAATTTGCTCGTCACCTGTCATGTGCTTTGAGCACCCACTATCAATGTACCATCTATCTTTCTTACTTTCAGCATGTAAGGCGGTTTGAATGAACATTGATTTCTCCTTTTTCTTCCACACTTTGATAGGCACTTCTTTCCTTTTAATGGACTTATCTTCCTTTTTGTTTTGCTTTGGAGAATCATTAAAAACTGTCCTACAAGCTTGTGCTTTGTGCCCAAAGTTATTACAATTGTAGCATAAACTATTATAGTCCATTAATGGTGTGAAAGGATTATAATCTCTCCTAAGGTAGCTAGGAATATTTTTTACTTTATTTTTACAATTTAAGGCCTTGTGGCCAAATTTGTTACATAGAAAACAATACCCATTGAATGTATATGATTGCCTAGTGTTTGATTTTCTTTTAGGATCAGCACTTATCCATTCTTCTTCAACTTGCTTTGAGAAAGTCTTGAAATCTTCTTTGGAGTTAGTGACCTTCTTGGATTGTTCTTCAAAACTACCTCCCATTTTGCTTTGAAGAAAATCTTGAGCCTTCATTAGCTCAATCAACTTGCTGGATTCTTCATCAATCTTTGTGTGTTGAACCTTTGTTTTCTCCAATTCCAACTTTAGCATTGCTATCTCTTGCTCCAGCTTGTTACATTTCATCTCCTTTGTATTGAGTTTGTTTTTCAATTCTTCTTCATTTCTTTCAGCTTCCATGATTTGAGCTCTCAAATCTTCAATGGTTTTGCTTGAATTCTCCAAGTCTTTTGTCATCACTTTGACCTTCAATTTGTACTTGGTAGCCTTCTTCTTCAAATCTTCATTCTTCTTATAAGCATAGTGCAGTTCTTCTTCAAGATCCACTTCCTCTTCTTCATTACATTCTTGATCAATCTTTTCTTCTTCATCAAAATCTTCATCAGCATTTAGTTCTTCACATTCAGCCATGAACAATATTTCCTCTTCACCATTGCTAGAGCAATCTTCACTTTGTTCTTCGGAGGTGCTACTATCTTTCTTTGAATAGAAACTCTTCTTATGTTTTTGAAACTTCTTCTTTGAGTTATTATTGAAATTCTTCTTTCCCTTTTTCTTGTTGCTGATTTCTTTTTCTTCTTCACTAGAGCTGTTTTCATTTTGAGGACATTTTGAGGCATAATGTCCAACTTTTCCACAATTGAAGCACTTAAAAGGATATTTTCCTTTGTATTTTCCTTTTCCTTTCTTAAGTTTACCCATGAAGTAAGATTCTGCTTCATCACTTGATTTTTCATCCTTTTCTTCATGCTTGTTCTTGCCCTTTTTGGATGCTTTGAATGAGACTTCCTTTTGTGGTGATCTTCCTTCAATCCTCATCTCATAGGCAGCAAGGATTCCATGTAATTCATCTTTGGTTAGCTGATCCAAGTTTGTTAATTCCTCCAATGCTGCAACCTTGGCTTCAAACTTTGTAGAAAGAGATCTTAGAATTTTGTCAATAATGAAGTCATCCTTGATCTCTTCACCAAGTCCCCTCATGATATTCACTGTTTCATCAACACGAAGGAAATATGAAGCAATATCTTCATCATCCTCCATTTTGAGAGTCTCCAACTTTCTTCTATGAGTTTGCAACTTTGCCTTTTTAACTTTTGCATCTCCTTCATAAATATTTTGAAGTTTGTCCCAAATTTCTTTTGCTGATTTGCATCTCATGACTTTTGTAAACTCAGAATCTGTTAGGCTGCAAAGAAGAGCATGCTTAGCCTTTGCATTGTTTTCACTTCTCTTTTTCCCTGCTTGATCCGTTGGAGGGGTAGCTGGAGGTGAATACCCATCAACAACAGATTGCCACACATCAAACCCAAGTGCATTCAAGTATGCTTCCATCTTGATATTCCAAAATGCATAATTAGTCCCATCAAAGATGGGTGCTTTCACAGTGTTGCTTTGATTCGCCATAGTGCTCTTAAGGATCTCCTTCAAGTGGTTAGGCTTTCAAAAAGGACCTTGCTCTGATACCAATTGAAGAGCACAAAGATTTACTGAGAGGGAGGGAAAGGGGCGGGGGTGAATCAGTAAATCAACACAAACTTTCAATTTTATTCCTTTTCAAACTTATTACAATCAACTTTTGATATGAACCAATTTCCACAAGTTGACACAACTTTACTGAAATGATCTTTTACAAAGTAGGCACCAACCTACAAATTTACAACAAGATGATTTAGTAGAATGTAGCCTACAAGGAATATCCAAACCTTTACAACTTTAGTAGGCACCTACCTACAAGGAGCACCAGCCCCTAATGCAAGGCACCAACCTTGACTTGATGGTTGCAAGATGATGCCTTCAATCTGACCTGCACTATCCCAATCCTCCAATCTGCCTTTGGTGATGAATGATCTCACACTTAGCCCACACAAGGAGATGGGACTTCAGATTTAGAATGCTCTCTTACACAACAACCACTTCAAGCCTTGAATGGGATGATAAAATATAAATTGCTCAAGGTAACAATTGATAATCATGAATTTTGCCCTTCATCTTCACACCTTCTGTGACATGTCTTTTGGGTCGATTAACTGCTTGCAAATAAAATAGAATTTTAATTTATATTATGAGGGAATCACATATTCTTTGAAGTTATTATTTGTGTCTTTTAGAATGGACGATATGTAGACTTCAGAGACACATTTCTTTTGGACATGAACACGCCTTTTAGAAGAAGTTATTCTTTTGAAAAAGAAAACCAACACGCCTCTTGGAGAACAACACATCCTTTTAATTTGTAAAGCAACCGAGAAAGACATGTCGCTTCCTTAAGTCGCACCAAGTATTGTGAGGATGTGTCTCTTGAGATTAACAAAGACGTGGCTGCTGGTATTACTTTTTTTTAACAAATACGCGTCTGTTGGAATGTAACATCTTTATTAACAAAACAGATTTGTTGACTTACGCGTTTATCACCATCATGCTTTTAAGATACTTAATCTGTCTTCAGTTTTCAAGCTGTAGCTATCTACTTTTATTTCGTGCTTTTGAGAAACTTGTCTAATTTGCTCTGTGCATATTTTGATCAAATCTCTTCCCCTTTTTTAAAAAGGCTCTAATCCATGACTACGGAAGATACTACAGAATTTTTTTGTTTTACTCTGATCACTTGTATCGATCAGATCATGCTCCATAATACATTTTACTTCGGACTTCATGCAGATTTCGAACTTTGAGAAAAGATTAATCTTCTTAACACAACTCGAATATTTTGATGTAGATTGAATATTATCAAACTAAGTTCAAGTCCCACTTCACATACCATGTTCTAATCAAGTTTTGACATATCTGCACGATTTGTGACTTTTGAACATATTGGAGATACTTTATTTCAACATATTTTTGTCATCCACGATTTGTCCTCGACATCAATGACAATACTTCTAACAGCCTATATCATTATTTTTAGATTCATTTATTGAGTTGTTCTCATTATATCACACTTCTAGAGTTGATCTTTACACATTATGCTATTATTTCCTCAACCCTTCATTAGGAAAAAGTATGTATTCCACTTGGATATTATGATTTCATTGACATATCTTTATATTTGTGGGCATCATGCCTTCCCAAAAATTTTGTAGTTTCCATATTTTTAGCATTATACCTATATATTGACGAGCTTCTAGTTTTTCCTTTTATACATTATACTTTCATAGTGCTCCTTTTCACATGGAGAGATTTACACTTTCCTTCTTTATACATAGTTCCTTCATGGCCACACCCTAAACATCAGTAACATCATGCCTTCCCCAAACATTAAATTGTTCCTAACTATATCCACCAAGGACTTACTACCTTTTCTACACCATTATGTGCTCATGCTCTTGGATGCCACATTGGGTTCATATGTTGCTCTAGTGCCTTATGTACGTACTTGGGTGTTTTTGGCCATTAAGGGCCATATCACCATTTTATTATCCATTTGTAGACACCCAAAATTGACCACATCCTAACCCACCTAACAACATCTTATAATACCATCTTTAACACCATGTCATCACCACATTATTAATTAATTAAATAGTTTTTATTATTTAATTAATAAGGTTAATTTCCTTCATCCAAAAGAAATAAATTAATCTATTTTCACTCATTTATTATTTAGTTAATTATGATATGTAATCCATTTATTCCAAAATAAATATAATCCAATTTCTCCATTATCCACAAAATAAATTCAAAATTCAAAAAGTCACATGATTAGGTCATAGTTGAATAGATTCATTGAACATAGACACTCCCACAACTCTACCATTTATTTCCATACTACATATTTTAATCCTAATCATTCACATAAAGACAAACCTAAAGAAAACCCTAACAAATATCATTTAATAAATTTATATCAATCAATCCCATCCATATATTTGTAATCAATCTTGACCATTCATTTATTAGTTTTCTCTAGAAGTTAACTTCCTCTAGTAGCCAAATAATTTTGGCCATCTATCATCATAATAAATCTTCAAATGTAGACCATTCATAGCCACATCAAAAAATATCACACCTTAATGAAAATTCATGTTATTGGATTGAATATCATCCACATCACAAATCAAGATCACAACAAGAGGTGTTGAGAGATCTCTCTCCTTAAGGAATACCCCCTCTTCAAGCTCAAACAAAGTTTTAATAGAAATCAACATATAAATTCACTTGTTTGTTTTTGGGTCTTTATTTTCTATCTTGTTTTCTCTTGTATACATTTTGGTACACTTGATGAGACCTTGTCCCTTGTCTAACCTTAGTTTTTGGTACACTTGATGGGACCTTGTCCCTTGTATTTTCTCTATTTGATAAGGTTATTTTATAATTCTATAGATATTTAGTTCTTATCGCTAATTATCTTTGAGTGCATTCATCATCATATGTCTAAGACCTTGAGTAATCAAACTACTAATACTTGTGTGTAGGTTCACTTGTTAAAGAATAAATATCAAGTATTTTTTTCACATTTTATTTTTAATAAGGGAAATTAACCTTTGATTGGAATTCCTTCTTTAGTTTATATTTTCATGTGTTCATGGATAAGGGTGCATACGCTCTTCTCTTGCACCACAAGATGAACTTGAGGATTAAAAACATCCTTCACCACTTGTGCCTTCTAAGGGGCACTTGTGTATGCTCTCTCCTTATGCCTTAGGGTGATATTGGAGATAAAAAGAAAGTGCCACTTTTTATTTTATCTTTTTAGAGGTTTTCCTTGGGATTTCATCACCCTAGGGTACAATCTCAACTACACATTTTGATATAGTATTAAAAAGGGGGGAGAGAAAAATTTATACCTCAAAGGAGTCATCATCATGTTTGGCATAACCTTGATGCACCCTTTTTGTAAGGTGTGAAGGTGAAGTGAAATTTTCTTGTGCTTATTTCATATGCTTGTAGATATGCTCTAGTTCATAGATTTAAGCATCATGTACCCTTTTTGTATATAGAGGATATCCCAGGAGAGTTTGTTTATCCTAATTTAATACCTTCATATATTCTTGAGTGTAATGTGTAGAGCTTCCTCTAATGCCTAATTAATTGGTGCAAATGATCATGCGCATGGCTTAATGGACTTGAAGATCCCTAAACTAAGAAATTCATCATTCAAGAGAGGGATTCATTGAATTATCAATAGGGACTTGTAGAATTTAGATGATGCTGACAACATATATGCATTCATGAATTCTAAACATCCTACATTAGCTGAGTATAGGTAAATTAAACACAGATAAATGCATTAAAATATTTTAACCGAAATTAACTTTTATTTCCCAAAACAAAGTAAATGGATACAAACAACTACCTAATTGCTACAGGTACTTTAATGCTTATGACTATAACCAAATAAATATTATATTGTAGTATGTCTTAAGCCAATTAACCTCTAGAGTACTAAAAAAAGTATCAACTAAAGATTTCTAATTCACAATTTATAATACATCATTCATAATTGCATAAAGAGAAAACTACCAATTAAACTTGCAATGCACAATCTAATATATCAATCTAAACTAAGATGCTTTTGCAGTACCTCAAGTGGCCCTTACTTGAGTTGTTGCACCCACCAAATCTTCTTCACTTACTCACTCAAGAAAACATGTTACCAAAATATCTTCTCTTTATTGCATTCCAATCATACACAAAATTGTTGAATAAAATCTAATAGGAAATCTTATTCAAGCTAATAAAAATAAAATATAAATGTAACCTAGAATCCTTAGTCTCTCAAAAAAACACCTTCCTAAATAGGTTCTGTTAGAGTATAATTATAATAGTACTATATGTGGACAAATATTTTGGCACCCTAATGCTCTCACATTTCTAGGGTTTTTCACCTAAAAGGAGAGAGATGGGCCAAAATGGGCAATGTCCTCATTCAAGATTGATGTGAAAGGGATGTAATGTGTCTAAATGTAATGTCCTAAATGAAAATAATTGATAAAAGTAATTGAATACTAATGCAAAACTAATGAAATGCACTTTGTTTGAAAACACATTGTGATATGAAAAAACACCTAAAAATATAAGTAAATGATGAAATAACTAAACAAAACTAGAGGGGTGCACCTGGAATTTGAAATATAATGTGGAGAGATTCTAGAATCCTGAAAAATTGATTGGAAATGTTGATTGGGACACTTACGCCAAGTTGGGAGACTTAGTCCCAGTTTCGAGAAAAACTTGTCAGAACATGAATCTGCCAAATGGGTATCCAAAAATGCAGAAAACACTTTTTAGGCGTGGCAGTGGGAATAATCCACCACTAGTGGTGACTTAGTCCACTTGTAGATTTTAGGAATCTTGAGACAAGATCCTGTAGCTTCGGGTCTGCACTTGTTTTTCTGATAGGTGTTCACTTCTGAAACTCTAATTTTCAAGCCCGAAAGTGACTTTTTGTTGATATTTTTGCTTGTTCAACAAGGAGATGTCTTCAATGAGTCTTCAACCTAATATTCAATGATCTTCAAACCCTCAAAGTGCCTAAGTCTGCAACACACAATGAAAGAGAAAGAAATGTTGGATGTTAGGGCATGGGGGTTTGCCTTGGTCAAACCCCTTTTTAGGTAATTAAACCAAATGAAGAAAGAATGTGATGAAGCATGAAAAAATGGAGTTAATACCTTGCCATGATATTTGATCTTGAATTTCTGCAACAATGGATGTTGATTCAGCATTTGAATGCCTTAGAGGGCCATCTTGATGTCCTATCTTGCTTGAGAAGAATGATGAAAGAAAGAGGAGTGAACAAATTAGATAAAATGAGAGGGAAAACCCTATATCTATACACAATTATGCCCTAATTCCTGAAAATACCTCATCACAG
>VDFB02348793.1:92485-125411 GCA_007258455.2 Sequoia sempervirens
ATTGTGAAATTTTCCTAAGGGAGAATTTAAAATTTTCCAAGGCAGAGTGAATAAAATGTGTTTTCAAGATAAGTTTCTCCAGACAACGAATTTAAAGTGAATTGCCTAGATATTTTTGATTGAGTTCCTCATAGATGAATTTTCCAAAGCGTCAAAGGTGATTCAATTTTAAAATTTGCAGGACAGAACTTGGGCTGGCGAATGGAAGTTGTTAAATTGATAAGTTTAAATTAAAATTTTCGAAAGAGAATTAAAAGATGCCAGTAAAAGTTGAACTTCTAGAAGAATGAGATTCCAGACGTCGAAAGACAAGTGTCAGAAATGCCAGAGGAGGGAAATTCGAATGAAGTAGTGGAAATTTAATTCACTAACTATACTTAGCTCCTTCTAGAATTCGATTTTTACTATAAAAATGAGAATTTTTTCATTTCTCCTCACCAATTGAAGGAATTCGAATTTGCTCTGGGTCTGAAGCTGAGTTGAGTGTGAAGCTGGAAGTTGCTAAGGCTGCAAGTATTGAAGGAGTTCGAATTTTTGAAGGCTGCAAGTGCTGAAGGAGTTCAAAATATTGCTGTGGCTGCAATTGTTGAAGAGGTTCAAAATTTTGCTAAGACTGAAGGTTGCAATGAGAGGCGTTAGAACTTGTGAGTTGCTGAAGTTCGATTTTGTTGCTAAAGTTTGAAGTTGCCAGTGCAAGTGAAGAAATTTTGATTTGAAGAGAAATTTGCTGAGAGTTTAAAAAGTGCGAACTTGCTGATTTGAAATTGCTGAGTATGAAGTGAAGTTGCTAAAGCTTGCTTAGAAATTTTCTAAGTATTGAGACTCAAATTTGTTGAAGAAAAAATTGAGGTTTGCAAACGAGAAATAATAGTGCAACTTCTTGAAGTCGATTGGCAGCCCTGCAAAGTATTTTATTTATTTTTCTAAGTTAATTTGCTGATGAATGTTTATTGTCCTGTAGATGGCTGAAGCAAGGGCGACTGACAAGGACAACAATGGTGCATCCAGGCAAGCAGTTATAAAGAAGCTGAGCAAGTCTTTCATGCAAGAATCGAAGTTCACTTCAAAGTTGGGCAAGCTGACTGATACCAACTTGGGCTCCGTCAACCTAGAGACTTCCAGGAACAGAATACTGGGGATTGGTAGTCATCGAGCTTCGAACACTTCGCACAACATTGTTCGAAGCGGATTATATGTAGCTGCTAGTTTCCCACCGTCCATTCAGTGTCCGAAGCTGATGATGGAATGCACCAATTGCTATGAGAAAGATCACAGGTCAATCATGTCGCCAGATCACCAACCTCACTCCTGCTGCCATTGGTGAAGCCTTTGGAATCCTAGTGCATAGAAACATGATTTACAAATCGAGGGAGCGAGCTGAGCGAATGTATGCTTCTGCATTCGAGAGATGTACCGAGACGATCAATACTCATTGGATGAGCAATCCCAAGCCCTCTCGTACAAAGCTGCCGAAACAAATTATAGCAGATGACTTGAAGCAGGAGTACTGTGATCTCATTATGATGCTGAGCAGGGTTGGAGGATGCCCGCAGTCATTTATTTTCGAGCTGTGGATGTTCTATTACATCAACCTCGTGCTGGAAGGAAAGGAGTACGTCAACTAGGCCGAAATGATCAGTGACAATTTGCACGAGCAGCTCCTAAGCCTAAGAAGAACGAAGACATTCTATACGAGTTCTTACATTATCTACATGCTGGCCCGTATGACGAAGTATAGAGGAATTTCATACAAGGAGCCTGTTGGTTGTGGCTCTCACCAGTTTAAAATTCATGAGGCTTGTCCGCAGTTGCATTTGACAAGTACTACCTATTACAAGCATGTCAATGATGCCTTCACTATGCACATCACGAGATTGCTTCAAGAGCGGATGCATCACAGGATCTCAAGAGAGGCCCAGGAATTGATTGAAAGGTATGGGTGCTGGTTTATACAATTTCCAAAGTTTTCTTACATAAGGCTGCAAGGTTTTTCATCATATCCATATAGACTGCTTAAGTACTCAACCAACAAAATTTTAATGTTAGAGATATCTAGGCAATTGGTTGCCTATGATAAGATTTAGAAGAAAAAGAAGGGAGGTGTTGACTTCCCAATTGTTATGGGCAATTGTAATGTCCCCTTTTTGACGGAGGGGACATTACAAGTGGTATCAGAGCAACTTTCCTGCCACCCTGTGAAAATAGCATTTGCAAACTTACCCAAAGGCAAAGGTATACTCTATGAACATATGGAAACACATTCCAATTTATGCAAATCAGGTATGACCAGTAACTGCTAAATGTAATCACTTGTTGATATTCGCTATTTTTATCATAGCTACCATATGTAAGTGTAAAATAAGTATCAAGATATATATATGTGTATAAATAGATATGTTATTTTGAATTGGACAACTAATGAGATCAAGATGATCCATTCCATCATAAGAATTGTGTGTAGTAACCCCATAAAACAACCATGGAAGGCAAGAGGAATTTGCAGGTAAGTATAAAAGAAAGTACATCATGAATTTAGATATTAATTTTTAGTAAATAGATCTTGTAATTAAATGATAATGCGGTAGAATAAGAATTCATATATAATGATATTTATTCTAGTTGATGTCACTCATTTCTGTTGATGCCATTTTGGAATAATAAAGTTATACATGCTACTATTTCTTCTTAATATCTTATATAATTACTAATATGTTTTGAATATCTAACTATATTATTATGATATATTCTATCATAATGTCTCTCACATGAAGTGTATTTCATATTTTCATCAAATTTTTGTATCATCAAACAAGCATGTAGAAAGTGAAGGGAAGGAAATCTTGGGTTGAGTAGATACTAGTTCTCCACTAGGTATGCCACTCCCCGGACCGGATGACTGAGAGTCATGCCATTGGGAGCCAAGGGGGTGATATCCGCTCTTGGGCTTAGTGCGAGTATCTACGGGCCTCCTATGGATTCCTCTCCTCTAAACTACCACATGTTTGATCTGAAGGATCCTCCAACATAGTTGGGAAATGATGAGAACGGATGAAGAAGAAATATAACATAAGGATTATCACCTTTTCTCCTGCTACGGGTGCATCCTATCTTAGTCGCGGGAAGACGGCTAATGTGTGAACGGCCTAGACAGGTATGTACAGGCACTACCGAACTTAAGTATTAGGTTTGCACATTTCTTGTTATTGTGATTAAATGTGATAGAGCATAGTATAATAAGAATACAGTGATCACTTTGCACAATGTATTAATGAAAGTATAAAATGCATGTAATATGGGTAATAAGGAATCAATATCGCATTTTACTTAAAACGTGACTGTAGCTATTTTCGGGTAATCTTAACTGGTGAATAGATTAGAGTTGGCACTATAATATCCACTACCAAATTATGGACTTTCTCTTCAGTCATAAGGGTAGGGAATTGAATAGGCATTGAGGAATGCAGAGACTAGGATACCTTCAAGGTAGGCCACCCTCTGTAGTCAGGCTGCGGTCTGTCACTGGGGGCCGAGAGGGTCATTACAGCAGGCGTTGTAGACCGCTCTCGGGCTGAGAAGGTTATCACTAAGGGCATTCTCATGTGTATTCACTTCCTCTTCACCTATGAATGTTGGAGCAAAGGAGCAGTAATTTGGAGTGTTCTACAAATATGTTAATCTACTCAAACAAGTAATAACTGGTATATAAAATTACATGTCTTCCATAATAAAAGGGATAAAAGAATGTTTTAATGTTGCTTCATTACAATTAAATTAATGTTTACTTCGATTACTATTCTTAATTTTTATGGAATATTGAATTTCATAGGTCATTTCTTAAATATCCTAAAGGGTATTGAATTTCGGTGTAGTATGGGATACACCGAATCCACCTTCTCGATTGTCTGACAGCATACTTCATTCAAGTGTATTTGTAATTGATTGTACACCCTATAACTTGTGATTGTATTTGAGTGTATACTCATCGATTGTGTTTATTTGAGTGTATACTTTATGACTCGTGATTGAATTTGTATTTTGGGTGTATACTCTAACTTTGTATTAATATTTGAGTGCATACTCCATGACTTGTATTTGAATTTGAGATGTATTTGTATTCGAGTGTATACCCTTGACTTGGTACTTGTATGCTTTGTGACTTTGAATTCAAGTGTATACTTTACATATACTTACCTTATGACTTCATGCACTCATGTTTTACCAAACTTAGGGTGTTTTTGTTTCTTGGTTAGCATCTTACTTGTTCACTTCATGACTGATGTATATGTGACTACTCCATTCTTAAGTGTATGCTTGTGTCTGCGTAATTCATGCCTGTATGAAATTATTTGTATCTGTTGAGTGCATCTATATTGCTTCCTGCCTTATGAGTATTTATGCATTGCATACCTTGATTGAGTTTATGTGCTCTACGTATAATTACATGATTTATATGCCTGGTGCGTAATTTATTGCTTGTTGCTCCTATGTGAATTTGTCTCATATTGAGTGTCTTACTCCATGTATTTATAAGTGTATTTCGTGTATTTGAATACTACATACGTAATCTGTGATGTGCTCTATACAAGAAATGTATTCATGTTGCCCTATGCTTTGTATCTTGTATGCATATTTGACATGACTGCTCTATGGATAACGTTCTAATGTGTCTTTCATGACTAGTGTGTTTTCACATGTCTACTTTCTACCTGCAATTGACAAGCATACCTCATCCTTGATACATTCAAGAGTATACTTCATGCTTTATGTATTCAAATGTATGTTGATGTATGCTCCATGTATTTATCCATGCTTGTACTCCATGCTTTACTGCTTTCATGTATTCAAATATTTAATTCATACCTTAATGAGTGCACCTCATGTCTTACATTCTTGCTTTATGCCTAATGTACATTAGCATGATTACTATGTGTGTGTATTGAATAGGTATACTTCTTCGAGTGTATTTTCATACCTTGAGTGCATCAACATGCCTTATTTGTATTTTCTAAGTACATGTATCATATCTTGCGAGTGATTGTTTGATGTGCCTTAGCATGATTATTTCCTGGAAGCTTTATATGTGATTGGTTCATGTTTGTCAAAACTCTTCTTACATGAGTGTCCTTGTAATGCCTTAAATATGCTTCATAATGTGACTTATGTATTTTTTTCAATGTTTCCACATGCTTCGTACGTCACTGGCATCATTATTGATGTGATTATGACTTACAATACCTTATGTGCATGCCTTATGATTGCTTCATGTATAAGAATTTTTCCCCATGTATGGTATTGTACATCGTTGATTACTACATGTCTGAAATATTTTCTCTACGTCTAACCTATGCGAGTACTTTGCACATGTATGATTCTGGCCTTCACTAAGTATATGATTGTATATGTATTCATGTATTCTCAAGTATATGTCTTGTCAAATGTGCTTATACCTTACATATGCCCATGTCTTATGCCATTGTGCTTCATACTCGTGTGTGTTTATAATCGCTTGTAGATTAGTTGTAATTCAAGTTTGAGATTGCTTGAGGACAAGCAATCTTGGGCAGGGTGGACTATCATGTCCCTTAAAATTGTGAATTTACGAACAACAAAATCCGATAAATATCAAAATATAAATATAAGAAATTACATTTGAAAATATTTTTTATTATAATTATTGAAATAATATTATAATTATAAATATAAAATTAATAATACTAAATGGATATTGAAAATCGTTGAAATATATAAATACTTACATAAATAAACAAATCAACTATTAAATATATAATTATCTGAAATATTATAATAATAATCATCAATGATAATATATTTATTAAATAGATTTTTAAGATCATTAAGTTAATGAACGAGTGTTGTCTCCTCTCAAGCGGTGGGTCTAAAAGGCACGCTCCCTTTAAAAAGCTATGGAATATCTAAAAGAGTAGGGAGGAGTCTGACTCAGGAGATCAATGGGAAGAATCGAAATAAAGGAGGGAACGATTAAAGTCGTGATAATTGATTGGATATTGACGATCAGGACAAGAATCTGGCGCAGCTACTTCGAACGCACAGAACAGGTCAAGCTTGGGATTGCCGTCTGAGGGAATAATGAGTTGCGGCTACTACCTTTTACTTTGGCATCTAACTCAAAGAAGTCCTACCCAGCAAAGACATCGGCCAAGGCACGTTGGAACTGTATTTTACTCAAGACGCCAAAACGGTTTACTAAGGAAACCCCGCATAGAAGAAGCAAATGAGTAAACGCACTCTATGAAGCTTCCGCCGCATACAATTTCGTTGGAGTTGGGACGACATAATATATTTGGCAAGAGTTGCCTGGCAATAACTAAATCATGGAGCAAAGACAAGTTAAAGAAATATCTTTATTTCATTGGGGAAGCCTATGCAATGGGCATGTATGATATTCTGAAAGTCCGATATATTAGTCGAACAATATTCTTCATAGAATAGTTGCTTGAAGAGAATTAGGCGTCAATTCATGTTAGTGAAAACATAATTAAAGTTATTGTGGTTTGGGAGTTAATAAGCGCCATCGAATGGAATAAAGAAAAGGCATCAAATAAAGGAGAGAATAAAAGGACGGTAAGTGAAATTATGGAAGGTTAAATATTCACGCCTCGGGTAAGGAAACGATTGTTTATTTATGCGCATAGATGTAGATAAATTGAATAATAAATGATATGGCATGTATAGTATATATAATATATGAATAACGATATAAGCAAGATTACATGAGCACTACTTACATAAATCATAATAAAATATATATATATACATGACTTCATTCAGGACTTAAGATACCAACATTAAGTTCATTAGAAGTGATGTTATATACTAATGCAGATAGAATATATTTATATAAAATCTAGTTTTACGATTATTCAATAATAATGCTTGCAGCAATTATTGAGTCTTATAAATAGTGACTCCGTTTATTGCTATGATGTTAAATAGTATAGGAGAACTCCAATGTACTTATGGAACATACCCTAGAAGAATCATTCATACGAGTGATAAGAAGAAATGATAAATTCCTTTGAAATATTTACATCATCTTTAGTCATATTAGACTTTATCACTAAATATGTTGATTTCTCACATACTAATGTCTCTTTGAGAAATACTATGAATGCAAGATTTGAGTTTAAGTGCCTCCGTCAAAAAGGGGACATTACAGCAATTCAGATGAAGTGTGTCCTTCATTACAGGCAACTAGAGAAGCCGAGAGTGAACTTTAGTTTTATCACTTTTCATATCACACCAGCCGACAGCACTATGATCCGCATAACAACATCAAATGGGTACTGTCAGAAGAATTTAAACATAAGGAAAATATTGAGGATTATTGGGCTGATGCATCAGACGAGGTTGAAGTCAGGAAAAGAATGTTCTCTCAGTTGCCAATTAACATGATCAGGGAGTGTGAAGTTGTTCCGGTTCCAGACCAGGTGAATGAGGACATGGACGTTGTCCATCCAGATTATGGTGTAGTGAGAGATACTCCACTTCCACTCCCGATTGGTCAGAACCAGAGGTTGCTGACTTGGACACACTCTCCATTCCGGTCTTGACATTTACTAGGGCATGGGTTGATAGGCGGGTGAGTAGGTTGAAGAGTAGGTCGATTGCTTTGACTTACAACTTGATGGGAGATCACAAGACACCCACCACTAGCAGGAAGAAACAAATCACACGAGGTCCGGAATCTAGAAGGAAGGAACCAGTTCGGCAGGAGGCCATTCAGCTAGAGCCTCCAAGAGTTACAGTTGAATCACCCACGCCATTGGAGATACGTTCTCCAAGTATACAGGAGGTTTCTTTATTTGCTGATCAAAGGAATGCATTGAATCAGGTGCAAGTGGTATAGGAAAATAATTAGCCACCACAGAGAGAAGCAGTTGGCCATAGCGTCAACGCACCTGCTAGAAACGATCAGCAAGATGATGAAGGGACTACTACTGACCCTCAGTTTCAGCAAGAGTTAGAGACGGCTTTGGAGGATGATGATGATATAGTTTCAGGAGATACTCAGCCACTTGAGGATGATGAGCCTCGCCAAAATGATGTCGAAGTTGAACAAGTTCGAGAAGTAGAGGCACAAGAATAGCAGCCATTTGATATACAGTATACAGTACCTAATTGGCTCAGGGAAAGGATGAGGAGAAGCCCCAGCGAAGAGATTGATCTAGCAGTTGAAATGGACGAGTTTTTGAACAGGATCAGCGCACCTCCATAGAAGAAGAGGGCACGAAAGTTTTCAAAGATATCAACTGATGAGGATGGTTCTCGCACCCTTCATGTGGCCGTGCCACAGGTTGATTGTGATTGAGATGAAGCAGTGCCAGAAAACTACGTGGTCACAACTTTGGAGTTAGGACGCCCCACAGGTGCACAGATTGTAGAAGAATGTGATAACTCCTACCTCGCCCTCAAGGACAGGTTATTCAAGAAGGAAGGAAAGTACAAGAAGTTGAAACGAGAGCATAAGGCCTTGATAGAATATGTACAACAGTTGTCTCGTCCTTGTGGGTAGGAGATTCCAGTGATAGAACTTCCAGTGGAGATACCTAGAGAGTCAATCAGTGGTTTGTTGGAGTTAGGGAAGATGGCATAGGAGGCAAACAAGTGGGTCACGGGAGTTTGTGTTGAGACAGAAAAGTTCATGGAGGACCTTGCTCTTGCTTTTCAGTAGGCTACCAGTATCTTGGCATGGATGGAGGCAGTTGATTGGGCCTGGGGTGATGCTTCCGTTTATCAGAGCAAAGTAATTCAGTGTCTTGAGGCATTGAGACATGTCCCTTTGCAGTTGCTGATTAATGGAGGGGTCATTCAGGAGAATGACAGGTATGACTTTTCTAGATGGTATTCTTCAGCAATCACGGGACATGGTTTCTTCGACGCAGCACAGGCGGATTCAACTAGAGTACGGAAGGCTATGGCCAATATCATTGATGGAGTCCAAAATACTTTTGAGGCCATATTTGCTAGACGGTTGAATCCAGATGAGGTGAATGTTGATAATTTGAGGGGTAGGCTGGTGAGGACCTTCGTACAAGATGATTTTGAAAACACTTCTACTTTCTCCACCTTGATCTAGAGCATGCAGGATTCCTTAGTTGCTTGGAGAAAATCTTGTGCAAGGCATGAGCAGTCTGTTACAGTGTTGGAGTTCCAGCTTGATTACATTCCACCTATTTCGGTTCAAGAGGTTCATTGAGTTTGCAGCCAGAGAGAAGGAGAACAAGAATGCACTACTGGACGATGATCTTCTAGAAGACTAATTGTGAGCATTAATTGCCTTTACTATTTTGGGAGTGAGTGGGAATCTTTGCTCATTTATTGCACCACTCCCCATTCTGGCAGTTTTTAGGGTTAGGGCTGAGGTGGCTTAATCTTAGCCACTCTTTTGATTGTAATCTTAGCCATCCATTGGACTGGGCTATCTATAAAAGGGGGAGTCCCCCTCATTTGTAAGGCATTAGACATTAGCATTAGATTTGGAGATCAGACTAGAGAGTAGAGCAGAGTAGATATTTTGCTTGATAGTTTAGCATAGTGTGGAGAAGAAAGAAAGTTTTCCCTTTGAAAACTTTTGTGGAGATTGTTGTGTAAAACTTGTTAGAAGTATTGTCATTGATGTCAGGACAAATTGTGGATGACAAAAATATGTTGAAATAAAGTATAGTCAATGTGTTCAAAAGTCACAAATCGTGGAGATATGTCAAAACTTGATTAGAACATGGTATGTGAAGTGGGACTTGAACTCAGTTTGATAATATTCGATCTACATCAAAAACAAAGCATAATATTCGAGTTGTGTTGAGAAGATTAATCTTTCCTCAAAGTTTGAAATCTGCATGAAGTCCGAAGTAAAATGTATTATGGAGCATGATCTGATAGATACAAGTGATCAGATTAAACAAATAAAAATTCTGTAGTATCTTCCGTAGTCATGGATTAGAGCCTTTTAAAAAAAAAAAAGGGAAGAGATTTGATCAAAATATGCACAGAGCAAATTAGACAAGTTTCTCAAAAGCACGAAATAAAAGTAGATAGCTACAGCTTGGTTCGAAAACTGAAGACACAGATTAAGTATCTTAAAAGCATGATGGTGATAACGCGTAAGTCAACAAATCTGTTTTGTTAATAAAGATGTTACATTCCAACAGACGCGTATTTATTAAAAAAGTAATACCAGCAGCCACGTCTTTGTTAATCTCAAGGGACACATCCTCACAATAAACTTGGTGTGACTAAAGGCAAAGCGACACGTTTTTCCTTAGATTGCTTTACAAATTAAAAGGATGCGTTGTTCTCAAAGAGATGTGTTGGTTTCTTTCTCAAAAAGAATAAATTCTTCTAAAAAGACGTGTTCATGTCTAAAAGAAATGCGTCTCTCAAAATCTACGTATACGTCCATTCTAAAAGCACAAACAATAACTTCAAAAGAATATGCGATTTCCTCATAATATAAATTAAATTCTGTTTTATCTGCAAACAGAAAGTTAATCAGCAAAAGACATGTATAGAAGAGTGTGACTGAAGAATGAAAGGGAAAAAGTCATGATTATCAATTGTTGCAACCTTTGAGCAATTTATATATTTATCATCCCATTCAAGGCTGATGGGTGTGGTTGTCAAGTTCAAGAAGTCTAATTCAGAAGCTTATCTTCTTGTGTGGGCTGAGTGTGAGAAATTACATCACAAAGGCAGATTAGAGAATTGGCTGAGTGCAGATCTGATTGACTTAGTTTGATTCATCCATCAAGTCAAGGTTTGGTGCCTTGCATTAGGGGTTGGTGCTCCTTGTAGGCAGGTGTCTACTAAAATTTGTAGAGGTCTAGGTGTTCCTTGTAGGCTTCATTCTACTAAATCATCTAGTTGTAAATCTGTAGGTTGGTGCCTACTTTAAAAATTATTATTTCAATAAAATTGTGTCAACTTGGGGAAATTGATTCAAGTCAAAAAGGTTGATTGTAACAAGTTTAAAAAGATTAAGAAATAAAAAGTTTGTAATTGATTTACTGATTCACCCCCCCCCCCCTCTCAGTAAATCTTTTGTGCTCTTCAAAACTTTCATGATAATAGATCTTTTCATTGATGGTGGAATTCTTCTTTGTCACGGATAGCTAGCAAGGTCTCTTCATCCTTTCGGATCGAAGTAGCATAAAGTAGCATAATTTTCATCTCATGCAAGTAGTTTACTTTGATGTGTGGTGTTTTATTGAGGTAGCTTTATTTCATTCCATACCACTAGCAGCTTGTTGATGACAAGTTCGCCTTGCGTGGTCCACTGGAAATTATCTTGAGTTTAACTTCGATTGTGATTTGTATACTTATATGCGTCGTCCTGATGGTATATGTATGCTAAATTATAATTTGAATATCTTTTGCTATCCCTTTGAAGATTGCACTAATTTTGCTGAAGCTATCCGATGTGAGGCTAGGTGAAATTCGGTTGAAGTCTGTTGAAATCAAGCTCCACATATCTTGCATTTAGAATAGAATATAAGTTTCTTAGGCCCTACACTCATTTACTTTCCGCATATTTCTGGTTAGCTTTAGGAAAACATACTTATTGCTAAATCATCCGCATTGTACAAATCCCTTCAAATCATCCATCTACCATTAACTGCAAGAATCCTGAACAATTGTGTAAGTCCCCTCGTGAAAACAACAATTCACATCAAACCAAGGGTATTCCAAGTATTTCGGAACCTTGGAGTTGAACGTGCGAACTTTCTCGCAATCTTAGCGCACGGAATACTTTGATCAAGAGAGAACGGAGTAGCCTTTGGACTATTTTGTTCTGCTGATTGGTATGGTCATAAAAATCACATCAACAGGTGGCACATCTATCAGCTCAATCTGAATAAGTTTATTATTCACACACATTGCACGATAACCAAGTACAGATTCTCTACTTGAAGGCAAGGTGGCACAACTATCATCTCAATCTGAACAAGTTTATTGAACACAAAACAAATTTTATCTAAGGAAAGAATTCACCATTATAATTGCATGAAACCCTATGTGGCATAACAATTCATCATAATAGCAAAAACACATGAACAGATACAGAATGAGAAATATTGAGGGCAAGGTAGGCACAGCATATATTTCTCTCTCGTGCAAAAGTTATGTACAAATGAGCAAAAGCTCTTATTTATAGACATCAAAAGGTGTAGGGAACCCTAAAATCACCTTGAGTCAACTACAGTCTTGCAATGCATGCAAGATTTATTGTTAAGCCCTAATAAAGTAAACTATACAATTAACTGGAAAACTACCATCAGTTAACCGAAACATCTAATCTAAAAATGGAAAATTGTGCAAGCATGCATGTCCTTATTGAAAGAAAAGTTAACTGGAATACTACCATCAGTTAACGTAAAACCCTAAAATAAAACTCCAAGTAAATAAAGCTGATCTCAGAATAGATATGCATGAGGTGAGACAGTGAGTTAACTTGAGAAGATAATGCCAATTTTAACTCCTGTATATAATGTCTATTCTGAGAGGTGGGAATTGAAGACTGCTGGCTGTGATCTCAAGCAACCAATCCCTCAACGAGATTGTTAACTGCATCACTATCTGGAGCTCTAATACTTTGTCGAAGAATACTATGCCTGCACAACATGTCCTCACCAGTTGTGATCTGGGACTGAAGTTCACCCCTACTCCTTGTTGCTTCATCGAACAACGCTGACATGACTGTAAGCTGATTAATCTTACAGCCAATGGTCTCCCCACTGAAAATAGTATAAGTGAGTGCTTGGAGCTCTGACTGAACATCGGTAAGTTCAACATACGCACCACCCTCAATCTGATATCGACACGGTAAGCAAGATACTAGGGTCCTCACAAACCGGAGTGCACTAGTAACATGCTCTCTACTCTTAGCCAACTCTGACGCCATAGTCTCCTCTATCTTTGCCTTGAAAACCAACTGTGTTTTCCAAGAGTAGATAGCTTCTTTATCCTCTGCATCTGTGACTGATTCATATGCCATACTCAGGTGAACAATCATAATCTCATTTCTGGGTCTGTTAATTGCCATGTCTTGCTCCTCATCTTGGAGACGAAGATGGAGCTCTTTTGCATTGTACCACAACTGATATAACTCTGTAAGCATAGCACGACCTCTAGCAAAAAACTCCTCCCACTCATCCAAACGCTTGCCATATGCAACCAAATGATTAAGTTGACCATGTTTTGCTGGAGGCTCAAGCATCGGCGGGGGTGTGGCAATGACATCTGACCTGTGAACAAGGCTAGAAATGTACTAACAAAGCTGTTTGATTTCAACCTTGAGAGCTGCCTTATCTTCTCCATCCTTCAACATTCTATCCCTGGCACTATCTGTAGCAACCTGTAGGAGATCAACCTGAGTCTGACGTGTGCTACAACTAAGGTTGACTGCAATAACTTTGAAATCTTGAGATTCCAATTCGTCCAAGCTCTTCCCCTGTGGAGGTATAGCAGTCTCAATGACAATCTCCATGTCAGTATTCCTCTCCATGTCAGTATTTTCTTGACCCTCTTGTCTGGCGCATCCTAGTAAACCTGATCAAAATCTGAATGATTAAGGACATAGGATGGTTGCCTCCTCTTCCTTCCCAGTTGAGCTTCAATCAAAGACTGATCTCGGCTAATGCTACTGGAAGGGTTTGTACTAACGACAGGAGGTTGTGATGAGAGTGAATATGTAGAAGAACCACTGCAAGACAGGGAGTCTAAATCCAATTCAATGTGAATTGGTGCTGGTGATTGCTCCGAAACTGGTGCAAGAACTTGAGGTTGAACCTCAAGCACTGGCGGACTCTGAACTGGCTCTGTGATAGGCTGTCTGTTAGGCTCCGTGGGTGTATTAATAGCAAGCGCCTTGCCTTTTGAATTGTTTGGCGCTTGACCTTTCTTAGGAGGGTTACTCCTCTTCTGTTTTTGTTTTGACAAGGAAGGTAGCGAAAGATTCACCATTGGCGGCTTTGCTCTAGGCACACTTACCCTCCTGGTCTTCTTGTTGTCGAGGTAAAGTATACTATTTTGAATAACTGTACTTGACCTCTCTTTTACTGTTGCGTACTCCTTGGCGTACCAATCAACTGCTGGCAGCGGCTGTGTGTCGACCTGCTCTCTGAAAAACTAAGGAAGAACTTCTCCCTCATCATCTGATAAACCTCCCACATCTTCTGACAAGAAAACAAAAATCTGTGAGAGAGAAAAGCGGCCATAGCTGCGTCTGCAAACCTCAAAATCATCTGCGCAATTTGCCCAATAATCCTCCATAGAAGGCTCATGAAATGTGCGTCCAGCAAGGCGAGTTGTGTAATGACTTGGAAGATCATAGGCACGTGCCTCACAAGATACTTGAGATGATACCTTTCGAGCTCTTGTTCTGCAACTTTGGCATCAACTGCCGACTTGCTCCAATACATTCCAAACTGTAAAGGAAAATTAGTGGATGGTCTATGCTTGTGGCGTAAAAGATGATGAACATCATGTAACTGCCTCAGGAACTCCATAAAGACTGTCTTATTCGAAGGATAACGTGGAAGCATAGCTGGATTTCCTGTAAATCCATATACTCAGATGTAGGTGTATGTCGGGAACTAAATAAACCAATCCGCCCAACCATCCATCGCTACTCTAGCAACTGCCGAGATACGAATGTGCAACTCCCAATCCAAATTTCTCACTGTATAAGTTAGGAAAGCCTCATGAACACGCTTGAAATGGCATTCAGCCTTAGTGAACTCAAGCTGATCATAATACTGATAGACCTTCTGAACACTGAGAATTCCCACGGTGTTTAGTCCTCGAAACTGACCCTGATAAGCAATCAAGTACACGAGATAAGAACACATGTGAAACTCATGAGCAACTAGGAAACCGGTGATCTGCTTGTGGATAACATCGCTGATGAAGGATGCCCAGTCATAATGCTCCTGCTTAGATATGATGCGACCAATAATGTAATACATCCAAGGCTGGAAAACATTTGCATGTGATTGACTTGAGACACGATTCAAGAGTGTAATTAGAATCACATATTCATCCTTGTACTCACCACGACCCACATTGTTTGGCAATCTGTTCTTCGCTTGTTTTAACCACCTTTCTGCCATTTTACTCTGGCACTTGTCCACATCAACATTGAATGCCTGCTCGTACTGCTCCATAGAAATCACTAGACTGTTCGAGTGCTGAGGTATACCAAAACTTCTTTCAACATCCAGAGGCTTGAGACTGCAAATAACTCGTCCATCTACTGACACTATCTCACGAGTAGTAGAATTGTAATCCTTAATACAAGACATCACGAATTCAATACAATGAACAGAGATAGGTATAGAAGTGGCCTCCAATAACCCGAACTGCTGAATGTTCTGAATAATCGAACCTCTGATCTTAACAGGATCTAGAACTGCTTCTGGCAACACCTTATGAAGATTCGTCTCAACTATCTCAATGAAGTTGTGAGTAAGGACTGATTTGGTTTTGTATTCGTGCTAAGTGTACTACATTCTGGAAAACTCGCATGTTAACTGTGAACTCGACTATGTTCTGACAAGATTTCTGGAAAGCTAAAAATAGCCTTTTGAAGAGTTATTTTCGGCGAAAAATCTGAGATATGGGTTTTGTCCAGAAAAAGATTCTAAGACAACCTAGATGTCAGAAATGCGAAAATCTAACTTCTACTCGACCATGCAAAGAGTTTTCAGTTGAGAAAATTAGAAACTCAAGAACGAATGTTCTGGAGTTAAAAATTCCTAAAAAATCAAGCGCACGATTTCAATTCGAGGAAGCTATACAGAAATGATCCAGATGTTGAGACTTATCAAATTTTCCAATTTCAGGAACATGCGAATTGTAATTTGAGAGAAATCTGAGAATCAAGGAGGAAAAAGACGTTTTTTATATGCTCTTCTATGAAAATCACACCTCTTCTTCAAATTTGCTGATGAATGTGAAATTTAACGTGCAAAAAGAATGTGTTTGATAAAATCGCCCTTGATAACTGATGAAGAATTTTCCTTTACCTTGAAAATTCGCCTTTGTCTTGAGAAAATACGAATTTTCTTGAAGCTGTGAGAATGAACAATGATGGCGCCATGCTTAAATAAGGAAAATTCGCACCATCTTGTTTACTGCAAGATTTAAAACCTAGACCAAAATAGAAGCCTTCTGATTGGACCCCCTTCAGTTAACTGACACTGACTTGAAGTCCTGAAATTTAAATAATAATAAAATATTCATTATGCAATTTGAAATTCCAGCATAAAGAGGGCGCGAACTTTAGAAATTCACCATTTAATGCTTAAAATGCAAGAATAAATATTAAATATTATTTAACTTCAGTTGACAAACTGAATGAAGCTTTAGGATTCACCGGCAAACTTCACTGATTTCAAAAAGTCATTACTTGGCCACATAGGCATCCATTTGCTCAAGATATTGCACTTTTTACTAACTTCCTACTTTGTAGCTGACTACAAAGTTTCAACTGGCCATCTTCGACACTGATTCCTGGGTGACCAAATGATGCTGAGACTGAACTGGTATATTCATCACGAAGCCTGCAAAGCAAGGAAGAAATGTTTGTTGGGAGTCATCACTGCAAAATCCATCATTTAACATCTCAAAGAATTAGGCGCCCTTGATTAAATTGATTTTCAAGAGCCAGACTTAAACCATTTCTCAAAACTGCCATCTGACACTTCAAACGACTGCTGACGATGAACGGTGAACCCTGCTGACAGGCAACCAAGCTCACTGCGTGACTAGGAGTACTCCGCATCCAACGAATACATGCAAGGCATCTGAAAGATGAATTAAAGACCCTTAAAGTAAAAGCGCGCCTGGCTTGACAAGGCACGAACACCATTTTGACGAAAGTGAACTCTCAACCAGATGCCCTACTTTGACTTCTGATATCTGGAGCTGCGATCACCTGATTCGAGCACTGTCTGTTTTGATGCATAGCTAGAAGGACTTATGAAAGAAGACTCTAGAGGTGACGAAGCAAGAAAACTGCTTCTAAGACCTCAAATAGAAAGGCACCTTTCCCAAAATGGAATAAATGACCAGACTTAGCCATTTTCTGAGTTGTCTCTGTTTTTCAATATTTCACCAAAGACCTCGCACGTACGAGCGTTTTCCAAATCCCGAAAGCTGACAGTTGAGCTTGTTGAATAGATAAAGTAATTACGCTCAAGTCTTGTGAAGACTTCGAATGCAAACAACTTCATCTGATAGGCCTAAAGGCTAGGCACCCCTGGCCTACAGAAATACAATGAATATTTTATGCCAGTCCACCCGTGAAATTACGTACGTGGTAGGATCTCTGCCACGATCTTTCAGAATGTCGGATTAACAGGCACCTTGGTGCATCGCGAATTTGGACTAGAGTAGCACTGATGTCAGGAAGACCTCGTCAACAAACTCTAGCGTCTTAAGGGTCATTTTGAAGGGCGCCCTTGAGCTGTAGGCACACTAGAAAAGCAATTAAGGAAGTTCTGTGATGTGAAGTCTCTCCATAAGCTCATCTTCAGATGTCGACTGCCAGAGCTTTGGGACTCGAATGACTACGTTCGATAGCTCATCAGACAGGTGGACAAGTCGTGAAGAGATTGACTACATCAACCATCAGGAATACTAAGATCTAACCCCCCTTAAAGAGGTGCACCCTTAAGCTATAGGTGCGCAAAAGCTAGAAAAGGACAAGCTTCTGCAAACTGCAATTTTGGAATCTTCAACTTTTGTCACTAGTTACCGGAGTTACGAGTCTCGGATAGCTTCGCAGGATAGCTCATCGGATAGGCAGACTAATTCTGAAGAGATTGACTGTATTCATGAGCAAATGCCACAAAATTTAGGCCTTCAAAAAGAAGGGCGCCCCTGGGCTACAGGTGCCCAATTCTGCTTCTCTTTGAGAAATCTTCAAAAACTGATCACTGAAATCTTCATCTAAGTCACTGAAATGACCATTCAAAAGTATAATTGTCGTCGTGAAATGCTCCTCCATCGTGAAATGCTTCATTCTGAGTTCCTGATTCAGGTTCTGATCAAATGGAACTGCCTTTGACTAACAAAACTCCATGCTTGATATTGCCGAAAAATTGTATTTGACATCATTTTAGCAAGGTTTAGACTATTTTAAGCAAAATGCCTTGATGAAGCAAAAAATTTGGTTTGGGTACAACATTATTTCAATTGGTTTTTCTTTCAAATCTTCAAAATTCAGACTTACAACGATGCCTTCCTCTTATTTATGCTTTTTCCCTCTCAAATCAACTTCCTACAACCGTCTAACTACCTTTTGAAATTACTTGACTGTTGGAATTCTACCAAATCTGCTTTTTTGCAATTTTTAAGCAACTTTACAACTTTGTAGGCAACTTTTCAATATTTTGCATATTTTGAAGACTTGACCTTTTAAACACCTAATATTCATCTAAAATAACTAATTACAATAGTAAATTGGTCTTATTGACCTTATTTAATGCAAAAACTCCAAATTTCTAAAGGCTAGACCTCAAAACCATAAATTGACCAAGATCTCTAAATGGTGCCCCTGCACCATACACCCCAACTTGTAATTTTTCCAAGTCCCTTGGAAAGTTTGATGTAGTTTGTCTTCCTTTGTTTCCTTCAGACCTCTGACCACCATATTTTCCTTTAACCAGTTCACTTTGTTCTTGGCTCTCATTGACTTTAACATTCTTGACTTTTTCTTTACTTGATTCATGCTTCTCACTATCATACTGCTTTGTGGGGTGTTTCTCAGTTTTCCCATCCTCAAATTCTGATGTCCCATCTTCCTTTACTTCTGTACCCAATATTTCTTCCACTTCCATCACTTGCTTTGTCTCTTTATGCATAGATCCCTGTCCAATGATCTATTTACCTGCCTCCTTACCACTGTCAACTGTATTTTTGCATTTACTAGTCACTGTCAGACCTGCAACTGTACCTTTTTCTGTCCAATCACCTTTACAAACCTCTGTCCACACATTATCCAACTGTCTCTTCACTGATCTCATAACCACAAGGAACTTAAATGTCCCTACCAATATACCACCTCTTATTTCTTGCCTTTCCACAGGCTTTTCCCTCTTATGCTGCACTATATCAGACTCAGACACTTCCTCATCCATCTTCTTCCACATGAAGACATTCTCCTTCACATCTGACTATACATTGTTTTGTTTTCCTCTATCAACTGCCTTCACTCTGTCATGCCTTGCATTGGCTACCAAATCCATCCTCTTACCTCCATCAACACTCACATATTCCTTCCTCCCAATCATAATGATCTCACCATGCTCTTTTGTCTCTTCATTCAATGGGGTCAATATGTATGTTCTTCCCTCCTTTTCTATGGTATAAGTGTTTTTCCTTCCATTATACATAGCTGACCTGTCAAATTGCCAAGGCCTTCCTAGCAACATGTGGCAACAACTCATGGGAAAAATGTCACAAACAACTTGATCCCTATACTGACCAATTTGGAATTCAACAATAGCTTGTTTATTCACCACCACAAATTGATGATCACTAATCCAAGACACTCTATAAGGATTTTCAATAGGCACTCTTTACAAATTTAATTTGTCCACCATATCACTAGATACCATGTTATCAGTGCATCCAAAATCAACTACTACTTTGCATACCTTATTTTTACATCTGCAGGCTGTCCTAAACAAGGCTCTTCTTTGAATTAGCTCTTTCTCCTTGGTGGTCTTCAAAATTTGTCTTTTCATCATCAACATCTCACCTACTTCAGGAGCAGCACGAAGACTGTTGGAGTTTGAACTTTCAGCCTCATCCTCTTGAACAATTTGTGCTCTCCTTTCATTTTTCTTTTCTCCTCCACTTGGTGTGGTTCCATACTTCACTGGATACTTGAAGAAAGGTTGAACAAACTCACCACACTTTTAACACCTGCCTACAAACTCATTAGAATCTCTTCTTTGCCTAAAGCTTGTTCTTCCACCTCTCCATCCACCTCTTGATTCAGGTGCTTATTCTTTACTCTTGCTTGCACCCTCTTGTTCTTCATTGATCTTCCTTGTACCTCTCCCTCTATTCATGTTACCTCTGCCCCTTCCTTGTCTTTCTTGTCTTCTCTTGATTCTATCTTTTTCCCTTACTACCATTTGGAAACATTCTTCCATTGTCTTAGGAGGGTTCAAACTGATTTCATCTCTTATGTTCAACCTCAAACCACTCAAATACCTGGCCACTCTTTCAACCTCATCTTCATTGTGACTTTCCCTAATGCATAACCTATGAAATTCCTTAGTATAAGACATCACATCCAACTCCCTTTGCTTCAAATCTTGCAATTTCATAAAAGTTTGTATGGCATAATCTGCTGGTAAAAACTGATCCTTTACTTTTGCTACCATCCTATCCCAAGAGCTTATCTTGGACTTACCTTTCTTGACCCTATCCTCTTGAACAAAGTTCCACCATGTTAGGGCTGGGCCCTTCAATTTTGTCTTTGCATATTTCACCTTCTTACTGTCCTCTATGTCTTCAAACTCAAAGAAATTATCTAAGGCATCAATTCAAGCCAAAACCTCTTCACTATCCATCTTACCTCCATACATTGGCACTTCAACCTTCATCAAGGTCTAAGTCATCTTCATCATTCTGGACTCCAACTAGAGGGTTTCCTTCTTCCCCCTCATCCTCTTTATCACTATAGTCTTCATTCACCATTCCTCTTCTCTGGTTCTTCTCTAGAACTGCTATTCTAGCTAAGGGAGCTTCTTGAGACTCTCTATAGAGCTTTTCCTTCTATAACAACTGCTCTTTCAATTCCTTTATCTTCTTTTCCATCACACTGGCCTTTGGAGGCATCTTTATAGTCTTGCCTCTTCACCTTCCAATCACAAACTGCAACTTTCTTCTTCAAGGAAATACTTCCTTGCTTTGATACCACTTGATGTAAGCAGGGGAGGTTCTGCAACAACAACCAACATAAAAAAAACAATCTTCAAGTCACAAATCTCATAATTCTTCACTCTTCACCAAATCAACCTATTTCCTTGTAGCAATGGAAATCCACTCAATCGGATGTAACTACTCAATGACCTTCTTTCTCACCAATCCCTAAACCATTTCAAGGACCCATTTCAGTGGTCAAAAACATATCAACAAACCACTACTGGTTACTTCGAGACAATTTCACCAAATCAGGCTTTTTACGCCCTTTAGGCCTCAAATTAGCCCTCTTTTTCAAAGAGACTTGTCTCTAAACTCGTCCAAAACCTCTGAAACCTTGGGACAGCAATTCATATGTGCTCAAACCTAAAAATCCACCATTTAATCTTAGAAAACCATTCATCCAAGTGCCAAACCACAAAACCCTCTTTTTAAACCTAGAAACTAGGGTTTTATTGAAAGTCTTGCTTCCAATCCTCTCACAACTCTGAAATGACTTCAATCAAGCCCCAATTGACCTGCACAAACTCAATTTACCATAAAACTATACTGTCTCAACAAAATTCACACTTTACCCACACAAAACTTCACTTTTCACATGGAAAACTCAACTTTCCCACCTAGGGCTTCATGCCCAATACACTCTCTGTGATGAGCCCTGCTGGCTCACTACTAAACCCCTGTCTTTTTCCTAAGTCTATTTGTGTTTTACTTATTTTTTTAGAGAAAGTTTGTAGACAGAAGAGAAGGTGTGCATCATATTAAAGCTTATAAAAATGCAATATAGACATATTCTGATCAATAGATGTAATAGATGTTATTCTGTAATACGTACAATGAGATTACAAACGAATCACATACCCGAAATGCTCCAGAATAATTAAATAAGGAAATCAATCCAGTTTGCTAGACGGAATTGATAAAAACTGACAAAGAAGCACGCCCAAGCTCCAGATTTGATTTCTCCCTTCCCAAAACAGGATACAAACCCTTAAGAAAGGTAGACGCCAAGAATTAGTCAAATTCAGAAGCCAAAGAGAAGGCGTTTTTACTTCAAGCTCACACGCCCAACTTTCAAGAAGGCACAAAATCCAATGCAAATGGTATGGCCAAGGAGAAAGAGCTGAAGAAACACTGCTGGAGCCACGGATCTGCTGAAGAGGACGCCACAAGTTGAAATATTCCGAGCCAATTTTTTTGTTTTTCACAAATTTCAAATTACAACATTACAATCAAAGTACCCGTTAAGGTTAGAAGATAAACCCAAACGTACTGAAGCAACTCTAACCAGTATGGCGCCGATGATGGCGAGCATTGGTCAGAGGATCTAAATTCAAACTGCTTATGCTGAAAGCAACTCTAACCAAGAATGGCGCCGATGATGGCGAGCATATGGTCAGAGGGTCTTCTACTCTAAATGCTGAAAGGGAACTCAACGTCAAGTATGTGCTACCCAATCCAATGCGGAGTGAGGGGCGACCATATGACGGAGTGATTACAAAAACAATGCTTGAATGAAACTAAACAATGATGCTGTAAATACTCGACGTCAAGAATGTGCTTTCCAGACCGAGACGGAATGGGAGCTACCATATGACGGAGATGCTAGATATTACAAAAACAACTTCCGAATATCAGATAAGCAATTACAAATCAGAATTGAGCAAGATTAAAGAACCGCTGCCAGTACTACTGTCAGCTTACAAAATGATGTTCATTCGCCTGCTGGTAGCATAGGAATTTGAGAGCTTAACATTACATCAAAAGATCTCTTCTTAGAATGATTAGAAGAGCCAAAACAATAAACCTTCCAATGTTCAAAATACAAATTCTGTTTTTCCACAAATCTGCACTTTTAAATTAAAAACCAGCAACCTAGGAATTCACTCATATGCTCATATCTCTCTCATTTCTCACCCAAATGATCTCAAATCTGATGCAATAGACCCTAAAAATGATGGCACCTAACTTAGTAATAAGAAATGGCATCTAAAAATGGCTATTAATTACTGACACGAATCCCAATGCACTCTAGAAAGTTCGGCCTTCAAGGAATGACGGATTTGCATTATAAAATCATAAGCTTCGTACTAAAATCTGCAAATATTCATGAAGGGTCTCTTCCAACAGAGAAAACCAATGAGACAATACCCAGAACAAGATTTTTGATATTTTTTGATTTATGAATAAAAACATGAATCTGCTGTAACAAATAATGCAAAATGCTGAAAACCACTAATATGCAAATCAGATCTAACCATGCGATAAGCTGATTACAATGCATAAACTAAATGTAACTCACAAACTAGACTAAATCACCACTAGTCGCTGTCTTTCAAGCGAGAAGCAATGCCCAAGCTAGGAGGCCTTCATTCCTCGAAGCAATCCCAAAGCCAATCCGGCAGCATAACATTCCTGTAGATAAAAGATATCCAAAAGAGAACCCAAGGCTGTCTTTTATAAGTTTCTGTTGACCTTCCTTGAAACCCTAACTTCTTTTCCATAGTCAAAACCCTAATCACAAGAGATGGCGTCCTTTTCCATGCATCTTTAATTTTGACTTCATTTAATTAAATTTCTCACTTAAATAAATGCGTCCTCCTTAAGGCTTAGTTTTGACTTTGATAAATTCAATATAAATTTAATATATCCTCAATGATGGCGCCACCCTTCAAGTCCACCTTTTAAAATAACATTAAGTTATTTGGCTAGGCCAAGGTGATAAAATAACATTTAAAATATAATGTTATTTTTAAGTGAAACGAGCTCATCTCTCCAAAACTGTACTCTGAAGCCCGAAACTGAATACGCCACTTGAGTCAACTGAAGGGGAAAGTCAACTGCCTGAGACCAACCTGTTTACTGCCAAAAATAGAATTTACTAAAAATAGTAAATTCCTGGAAATGCTCAGAAAGCCGAGATGAACATACCATTGCGAAGCTCTCTGAAAACCCAGAAAGAATCCGCCATTGAATCCACTAACTCTGAGCAAGGACATCCTTAAAAATAGGAAACCCTAATTTTACCTTCCGACTAGCCTTTGGGTTTCCAGAAAAAGGCCAACGGTCACTGGAAAGGTCAGGTTCGAGAAGGGGACATTACAATCCGCCCTTCCCAAAATTGCTTGTCCTCAAGCAATACCTCCACAACTCCAAAAATTTTAAAACCAAACCATACGCAACAAGTATGATCCCTGGTTCCCAAACCCATCGCAGGAAGGACCCACCATGCCGATGCTGCTCCACTCTGATCACATCCGTGAAATCATCATGCCTATGCTGCACTAACCTTCCTTGTAACCCCAAAGTGTTACCATCCATGATACTCATCCCGAAAGATCTTAAAGGAGGGGAATCAAAATCATGCAACATCTCATGTCCACGATGCCCCGAATTAACAGTATCAACCATACTACTGTCAATCACAATTCTAAGCAATAGGAAAGATAGTCTACTCAAATCAAACTCGAACTCTTCAGCATACCTCCACATGGTAACAAACGGAACCATGACTGCAAATGTGACATCTTCAAATCTTTTTGCAAAGAGGAAGGCAATCCTTTGCAAAAGCTCAACAAATTCAAACTCATGACTCCACATGAATTCCCTATGCCTCAACTGAATTATCATGGCACAACTATGAAGTCTGAAAAAGTTTTTCACAATTCCAACCCCAAGAGTCTCAAAATGTAGAATCAAAGCGTAGGGTAGCTCGCTGTCATGAACCAATAATGAAAATAAACCATCAGAGTTTGCACCACAAACCTCCAAAGTGGCTGAAAAACACGCTAAATCCATCTCCATCAGAAAGCTACCACTTCTTTGATCAGGAGTGAGGAACCAACTCTCCTGAATGAAAGTAACTTCATAAGTAAGGTGGCTGGTCTGCCTCCAACCAGCAAGCTCGTGTCTCAAAATCTGCCCTTGTCTGAGCTGAAAGTCACTTCCAAGAACTACCGATCGTTGATCTCTCCAACCCATATTCAAAATTTCTCTCCAATCCATTTGTTGATGAACAAACGGAACCATCAAGTAGCTGGAAAAGAAGGGAACAACATCAACAAATCTGGAAATTTGATCCTTATCCCTCCAAAAGTCTTTTCCATAAATAATAAATTTTAACAACCCAAGTTGAGAATCCCCAGCATGGATACCCAACTGAAAGTGATTTTCAACACACTGAAAAGAAATCTCTACACATTCCCAAGTGCTAGTGAGAACCAAGTGCCTTCTCACGAAACTGATGTCCCATGTAGTAAATCCTTGAAGCTTAACCATGAAAGCTTCCACATTAAGGGAGTATGAAACATAGAGTGGCTTCAAATTCAGCTCCCAAAACTGATCAATATGATTCCAAACATCATTCCACCCAAGGGATGGATTGTCAAGAGTGCACCCACCAAAGTCTAGTTCACCTTTTTCCCATTTCCCCTGAGTAGTAGGTCTGAAATCTTCACTCGTTGCTGCTGTAATGAAGTTACCAACAGCTACCAAGACTTGTCTCATCAACACCTTGATGTCATAGATGTTGAAATTACCTTGCTTCGTCACCTCCCATGTAGAACCTCCATCCTCAAACCCACTTATGCATTCATGACTAATCAGCAAACGTGGCACATCCACATGGAGTGAGATCAAAGCATCCAAGCACTGGAAACCATACTCAGTCTCATTCTTTGTTTCATCTTCCATCACATAGAGAGGATTGCCATAATCTCCTTCATCACCTTCTTCAAAGAGAGGATTGTCAAAAATTGAAAAGTTATTCCATCCATCTTGCTGATCTAAATCTGCACTTGTAACTTCAGTCCTTCTTGTGGAACCTTCAAGGTCAAACTCTTCTCGAAGACTATCAAGCTCACAAAATACTTGCTTGATTTCTTCGGCTTTATGTGCATTCTCTTGCTTTGTGAAAATTTTGAAATCAGCAAACTGATTTTCTATTTCCATTAATGCCATTTGAGTTTCTTCTAGCGTAGCTCTTGTTGATCCAAGCTCCAGAGAAAGTTCATCAATCTTTCTCACTCTATCTTGAGAAGCACAAATGGTCTTCTTTGCAACTTCAATGGCATAATCACGATCTTCAACCAAGTGCATGTACTCGGACTTCAAGGTTACCAAAGAGTTTCTGATAAGTTGCAGATTGGGAAGAGCAACTTCATCTTTCACTCCTCTTTGTCTCTCTTCAAGCTGAGCCTTCCAGTACAATTCCTCAACCAAGCTATGTGTGTGATCAAACAAGGATAAAGCTTGCACTTCCTTGTCAATGGACACCTTGAATTGTTTGTCCCAATCATGATAATTCAAAGATGATGAACTGCTGATAGGCTGCAACTGAAAATCAGAACCTTGTCCCTTGTCTTTGCCGCCTTCATTGCTGCTCCAACATTCATGAACTTCGCCATTGACTAGTGGAGAGTGCTCACTGTCAAAAAAAACATCATACTTCACAGATTCTTTGACCCCAAGTTTGCAATCAGCTTCAAGCATTGGAAAATCATATTTGTGTTTAGTAACACCTTCAAACTCTACATCATCAAGAGCCACTTGGTCTTCTTGTTCAAAGGCTATGGCAGCCCCTAACTTGAACGAAGAATCATCGAATGTTGTTCTGAAAGTTTTAGAAGAAACAACATCCTCCTTGGTGGCTGCAACCAACTCGAAAGGGTCACCATGGAACTCTTCAGAGCAAGCTTCTTCATCAAAGACAATTTTTCCTTTTGTGCCCTCCTTATAGCTTGCGATGCAAACGAAACTTTGGTCTTCATCAGGATCAAAGGGAAATTCGTCCCACAAAGGTTCTCTTTCATACGTTGGTGCCAACACACCCGGATCCCAAATGCTAGTGGGTTGATTAAGATAATCAACAGAAAAAAACTTATCATGCTCCCTTTGTAGTGATGACTCTTTGAATAAGTCAAGTCCCAAATCCCTCAAACTGATATCGTCAAAAACATTTCTCTCCAAAGACCGAGTTTTCTGCTCAAGCCCAAAGTCACCATCATAATGAAGTGAAAAATCTTCATTGCTTGCTGTTTTGAAAACTTCACCGTCATTATCTTCACCATGAGGAAGTATGTCACTGATTTCTTCATGTGGAACTTCTTCAAAAGTTGAGGCAGCAACATGAAGAGAATCATTCTTTACCAAATCTTCAATAAGAGGAGGTACAAACACCTCGAAATCATTACCAACATCATCACTTTGGTAACGGTCATAAGCTGATTCAAAGAAACCAATAGTATTTCCTTCAACTTGCTCTTCTTCACTTGCTATCACATGCAAGTCAAGGGGCGTATTATGAGGCTCTACCCTTAACTCTTCACTTGCCAAGGTATCTTCATCAAGCTCACGTTCTTTTTGATGTGATATGTGCACCTTGTTTGTGCCATCTTCAATGCTAGATGACTGATTTTTCTCTTCAACTTGCAAATTTGTCGGCTGCAATTCACAAATAGGCACTTCATCTCCTTCCTTCTTTGATTCTTCGAACAAAGCTTGTTCTGCTTCCCTTTTTATCATTTTCCTAATGTGGTCCACCATCTTCAACTTTTCGGGCTCCACTGACGCCACACACTTCAAATGGGAATCAAATGAAACATTGTACCTATAATCATCTGGCATGGTTTGATATTGCTCACGGAGTTTGACAGCCTCATCTTCACATTGTCTTTTAAACTGTTTGGCATATTCAATGAAGTCCCTTACGACATCACTAACCTTTCCTTCCTCCGATGCCATAGTTGAATCTGACTTCTCACGACCCATAGACCTTAGAAAATGCAACATCTTTGAAACTTCTGAAAGCTAATACTGAACTCAGCTCTCACCTCTGATGTAGAATCTGTTTTCTCTGTCAAGTGAACTCTGATGGGCACAGGATGGCAGGATCTTGGCTCTGATACCACTGAAATATTCCGAGCCAATTTTTTTCGTTTTTCACAAATTTCAAATTACAACATTACAATCAAAGTACCCGTTAAGGTTAGAAGATAAACCCAAACGTACTGAAGCAACTCTAACCAGTATGGCGCCGATGATGGCGAGCATTGGTCAGAGGATCTAAATTCAAACTGCTTATGCTGAAAGCAACTCTAACCAAGAATGGCGCCGATGATGGCGAGCATATGGTCAGAGGGTCTTCTACTCTAAATGCTGAAAGGGAACTCAACGTCAAGTATGTGCTACCCAATCCAATGCGGAGTGAGGGGCGACCATATGACGGAGTGATTACAAAAACAATGCTTGAATGAAACTAAACAATGATGCTGTAAATACTCGACGTCAAGAATGTGCTTTCCAGACCGAGACGGAATGGGAGCTACCATATGACGGAGATGCTAGATATTACAAAAACAACTTCCGAATATCAGATAAGCAATTACAAATCAGAATTGAGCAAGATTAAAGAACCGCTGCCAGTACTACTGTCAGCTTACAAAATGATGTTCATTCGCCTGCTGGTAGCATAGGAATTTGAGAGCTTAACATTACATCAAAAGATCTCTTCTTAGAATGATTAGAAGAGCCAAAACAATAAACCTTCCAATGTTCAAAATACAAATTCTGTTTTTCCACAAATCTGCACTTTTAAATTAAAAACCAGCAACCTAGGAATTCACTCATATGCTCATATCTCTCTCATTTCTCACCCAAATGATCTCAAATCTGATGCAATAGACCCTAAAAATGATGGCACCTAACTTAGTAATAAGAAATGGCATCTAAAAATGGCTATTAATTACTGACACGAATCCCAATGCACTCTAGAAAGTTCGGCCTTCAAGGAATGACGGATTTGCATTATAAAATCATAAGCTTCGTACTAAAATCTGCAAATATTCATGAAGGGTCTCTTCCAACAGAGAAAACCAATGAGACAATACCCAGAACAAGATTTTTGATATTTTTTGATTTATGAATAAAAACATGAATCTGCTGTAACAAATAATGCAAAATGCTGAAAACCACTAATATGCAAATCAGATCTAACCATGCGATAAGCTGATTACAATGCATAAACTAAATGTAACTCACAAACTAGACTAAATCACCACTAGTCGCTGTCTTTCAAGCGAGAAGCAATGCCCAAGCTAGGAGGCCTTCATTCCTCGAAGCAATCCCAAAGCCAATCCGGCAGCATAACATTCCTGTAGATAAAAGATATCCAAAAGAGAACCCAAGGCTGTCTTTTATAAGTTTCTGTTGACCTTCCTTGAAACCCTAACTTCTTTTCCATAGTCAAAACCCTAATCACAAGAGATGGCGTCCTTTTCCATGCATCTTTAATTTTGACTTCATTTAATTAAATTTCTCACTTAAATAAATGCGTCCTCCTTAAGGCTTAGTTTTGACTTTGATAAATTCAATATAAATTTAATATATCCTCAATGATGGCGCCACCCTTCAAGTCCACCTTTTAAAATAACATTAAGTTATTTGGCTAGGCCAAGGTGATAAAATAACATTTAAAATATAATGTTATTTTTAAGTGAAACGAGCTCATCTCTCCAAAACTGCACTCTGAAGCCCGAAACTGAATACGCCACTTGAGTCAACTGAAGGGGAAAGTCAACTGCCTGAGACCAACTTGTTTACTGCCAAAAATAGAATTTACTAAAAATAGTAAATTCCTGGAAATGCTCAGAAAGTCGAGATGAACATACCATTGCGAAGCTCTCTGAAAACCCAGAAAGAATCCGCCATTGAATCCACTAACTCTGAGCAAGGACATCCTTAAAAATAGGAAACCCTAATTTTACCTTCCGACTAGCCTTTGGGTTTCCAGAAAAAGGCCAACGGTCACTGGAAAGGTCAGGTTCGAGAAGGGGACATTACACAAGTGAAGAACCTCCTTTCTTATTGCAAACAACTGAAAACCTGTACAAGTACTCTGATTGAAACATGTAGAACCTCTGAATGAAGCTCTCAACTGCACTGATTCGACTGGTCTCTCACAATCTCAAAAATGCTCAACATCGAAGAGGAATCATTCTCCAATGGAAATATTGCTCAAACCCTGGTCACAGAGGAAGGCACAGGAAAAATATCCAAGGCAAAGTTGAAATAATCAAGAATAGGGTTTCTCATTGCCAAATTTCCTTATATCAAAAAGGCATGCATTTCCAAGATGATACACCACTTTCATCATTTAAATCTTTTAAATTATATTTTAAGTCACTTTCAATAGTTTGACTTAAATAAAGTGGGCGCCCACTTAGGAGTCTAAAGTGATTTAATTTTAAATCATTTTTATAAGCTAATTAAGTGATATAAAAGTTATAAAGTCAATTTGACTTTATAATAAAGTATTAAGTTAATAAATTAACTCAAATCACTTAAAAATCCATAACTCTCTCAAAACTCAAAATATTCCCGTGCCGTCAGAAGCTGTCAACTCCTGAACTACTAACGCCTACTGTGAACCAATCACTAGGCTCTGAAAACGAGAACAGACAACTCCTCCAGAAAACACCACTAACCCTCTCACCAATCCAATTAGCCCACAGGGGTCCAAGAAATAGGCTAACACACTGTTCCTGAGAACTGACTAGAGTGGGGACATCACACTCTCTGGCCTCCCCTACACTCTCACCACATGCCCACACCAATTTCCCAATGTTTCAGACCCATTCCACAAGTTACAAGTGCCACAAAAAGTGGAATGGGTCGAGGTTACATTTTAAAGATTACAAACCGTTACAAATAGGGTAATAAACCAGTTACAAAGAAGCTACTCAAAATTACACCTAATTCTCTATTAGATGCCCAAATCAACTGCAAATAGAAGCCAACATACACCTTAAGATGAATTCTGTTGGCGATCAAATTCACACCTCTGGTATGCGTATTTGAAACAGATAGCTATGCACAGATAAACTGCTCTTCAAATTAGGAGGGGAAGCTCCCTCTTGCTGATGGTGTTGAAAGAAAGTAAACTAAGAACTAAGTTGCCTATCTTTTTGATCAGCTTAGAGCACAAGGTTTATTAAACACAAATGCCGCAGCTGAGATTTTCTGTTTTAAGACCTTCAACTACGACTAACTTAAACTAAAGATATTTCTAACTTCTCAAGTAATAAGCAAAGCAAGAGAAACTACAAATAAACAAGGTAGATTTTCTGACAAAATACCTTAATAAACTCTCTCCCAACAAACATCTACACACTTCAATGCAAGTTGAAATCAAGATCATAAAAGTAGAACATAAATAACGGAAATCTGAGATTTTGGACCAAGGCAAAGGAGGCTCATGATTTATTACTCAAATTTCTAGAACAAAACTCACTTCTAACATGCCTTGAACAAGAAAATTGCACCTAAAGAGGCTTGCAATCTTGCTCTTACACAATAGAAACAACAATTACACTAACTCCTTGTTGGCTAAAGAGGCTCAACAATTTGCTTATCACAACACAATTGAACAATACTTGAGTAACAAATAGAAGGCACAATAGGCTCAACGTTTTGTTCTCACAAGCACGGTTAAAGAAACTAAATGAGAAAAGGCTCTTATTTATAGAGAAGCAGAGGAGTAGGGAACCCTAAAATCTCCTTGTTTTCACAATCTAGGGCTTGCTCATCAAGCAAGCTTTATTAATAAATCTAGAAAGAAGATAACATCTAAAACCCTAGAAAGCAGAAAAAGCAGGAAACACCAACTATTACATTTTATCTTCTTTCTCTTCTCAAAGAATGGATAAGAATTATTCCAAGAATAGAAAGAAAGCGGGAAAGAAAGCTCGATCACATCCACTAGAAAATTAGAAACCATGTCCCGGTTCGGTGCATCTATGCCCTCAATAGCAAAACACCGCTTTTCTAGAATATCTTCAGCATCTGCAACAGACCTAAGGAAATCTTCGACCTCATTGGCCGCTTTCTCGAACTTTGCTGGCATCATGGAAGTGTGACTTGGCAGAGTCTTATGTTTTTCTTTCATTCACTTCAGTACAATCTTCTTACTATATTTATCTTTATGCACCTCTCATATCATTTCACATTCACCCTTTGAGATAGTGACGCTTTTGGGCCATGGGGAATGAAAAAAAATTTCTTGATCATATCAGACGTTAGACTGCAAATCAATCTGCCATCAGCTGATTGAATCTCCCTAGTAGCCGGGTTGTAATGCTTAATGCAAGCGATTACGAACTCAAGACTCTGAACTGATATAGGAATTGACACAACTGCGAGGAGTCCAAAATGTCCCAGGTCCCTGATTGAGGTGTTGCTTGCGCTCTCCAAGGCATGTAGATCGAACACTGGCTTGATGTGATGCAAGTCTGTCTCAGTGGTTTTGATGTAATCATGATAAAGAGCTGATTCAGTCTTGAAACATTGGGAGTGTACTCCATTTCAGAAAACTCAAAGAATGACTGTAAACTCACCTTGGTTCTGACAAGTTTTGAGCAATTTCTATTTTTAGAATGCTGATTTTCTTGCTCCAATGGACAAAATTTTTGAAAATTTTCTAAGATATGGGTTTTGCTCAAAATTTCATTGCAAGACAACCCAGATCGTCCGATTTTGAAAATTTTGAATTTTTCCTAAAAAAGTAGCAAACCCTAATTTCTTTAATTTTTTCCAAAAAAGCTGGCACCTAGGTTTTGTTCAGAATATCATTAGAAATGGACCCAGTTGATTAGATTTGCAAAACCTTGATGGCTGATCGAAAAAGCAGCCAACCCTAGAATTTGAAACTTTATTGAAAAAAGCTGTGATATGGGTTTTCTTCAGAAGACTGATTTGAGCGGACCCAGATGGTTGAAACCTGAATGCATTGAGGATTTCACTAACATGCAAATAAAAAGCAGCTGCTGCAACTTGATGAAGTTCTTGAAATATTTTTGAAAAGAATAAGGTGAAAAGACCCAGATGGCTGAAAAATGGAAAACCTTGGCCTTCTCTTTGAAAAACTCGATCTTTTGGATGAAAAAGCTTGAAA
>VDFB02348793.1:125511-201728 GCA_007258455.2 Sequoia sempervirens
GAATTCCCTATGCCTCAACTGAATTATCATGGCACAACTATGAAGTCTGAAGAAGTTTTTCACAATTCCAACCCCAAGAGTCTCAAAATGTAGAATCAAAGCATGGGGTAGCTCACTGTCATGAACCAATAATGAAAATAAACCATTAGAGTTTGCATCACAAACCTCCAAAGGGGCTGAAAAACACGCTAAAGCCATCTCCATCAGAAAACTACCACTTCTTTGATCAGGAGTGAGGAACCAACTCTCCTGAATGAAAGTAACTCCATAAGTAAGGTGGCTGGTCTGCCTCCAACCAGCAAGCTCGTGTCTCAAAATCTGCCCTTGTCTGAACTGAAAGTCACTTCCAAGAACTACCGATCGTTGATCTCTCCAACCCATATTCAAAATTTCTCTCCAATCCATTTGTTGATGAACAATCGGAACCATCAAGTAGCTGGAAAAGAAGGGAACAACATCAACAAATCTGGAAATTTGATCCTTATCCCTCCAAAAGTCTTTTCCATAAGTAATAAACTCTAACAACCCAAGTTGAGAATCCCAAGCATGGATACCCAACTGAAAGTGATTTTCAACACACTGAAAAGAAATCTCTACACATTCCCAAGTGCTGGTGAGAACCAAGTGCCTTCTCACGAAACTGATGCCCCATCTAGTAAATCCTTGAAGCTTAACCATGAAAGCTTCCACATTAAGGGAGTATGAAACATAGAGTGGCTTCAAATTCAGCTCCCAAAACTGATCAATATGATTCCAAACATCATTCCACCTAAGGGATGGATTGTCAAGAGTGCACCCACCAAAGTCTAGTTCACCTTTTTCCCATTTCCCCTGAGTAGTAGGTCTGAAATCTTCACTCGTTGCTGCTGTAATGAAGTTACCAACAGCCACCAAGACTTGTCTCATCAACACCTTGATGTCATAGATGTTGAAATTACCTTGCTTCGTCACCTCCCATGTAGAACCTCCATCCTCAAACCCACTTATGCATTCATGACTAATCAGCAAACGTGGCACATCCACATGGAATGAGATCAAAGCATCCAAGCACTGGAAACCATACTCAATCTCATTCTTTGTTTCATCTTCCATCACATAGAGAGGATTGCCATAATCTCCTTCATCACCTTCTTCAAAGAGAGGATTGTCAAAAATTGAAAAGTTATTCCATCCATCTTGCTGATCTAAATCTGCACTTGTAACTTCAGTCCTTCTTGTGGAACCTTCAAGGTCAAACTCTTCTCGAAGACTATCAAGCTCACAAAATACTTGCTTGATTTCTTCGGCTTTATGTGCATTCTCTTGCTTTGTGAAAATTTTGAAATCAGCAAACTGATTTTCTATTTCCATTAATGCCATTTGAGTTTCTTCTAGCATAGCTCTTGTTGATCCAAGCTCCAGAGAAAGTTCATCAATCTTTCTCACTCTATCTTGAGAAGCACAAATGGTCTTCTTTGCAACTTCAATGGCATAATCACGATCTTCAACCAAGTGCATGTACTCGGACTTCAAGGTTACCAAAGAGTTTCTGATAAGTTGCAGATTGGGAAGAGCAACTTCATCTTTCACTCCTCTTTGTCTCTCTTCAAGCTGAGCTTTCCAGTACAATTCCTCAACCAAGCTATGTGTGTGATCAAACAAGGATAAAGCTTGCACTTCCTTGTCAATGGACACCTTGAATTGTTTGTCCCAATCATGATAATTCAAAGATGATGAACTGCTGATAGGCTGCAACTGAAAATCAGAACCTTGTCCCTTGTCTTTGCCGCCTTCATTGCTGCTCCAACATTCATGAACTTCGCCATTGACTAGTGGAGAGTGCTCACTGTCAAAAAAAACATCATACTTCACAGATTCTTTGACCCCAAGTTTGCAATCAGCTTCAAGCATTGGAAAATCATATTTGTGTTTAGTAACACCTTCAAACTCTACATCATCAAGAGCCACTTGGTCTTCTTGTTCAAAGGCTATGGCAGCCCCTAACTTGAACGAAGAATCATCGAATGTTGTTCTGAAAGTTTTAGAAGAAACATCCTCCTTGGTGGCTGCAACCAACTCGAAAGGGTCACCATGGAACTCTTCAGAGCAAGCTTCTTCATCAAAGACAATTTTTCCTTTTGTGCCCTCCTTATAGCTTGCGATGCAAACGAAACTTTGGTCTTCATCAGGATCAAAGGGAAATCCGTCCCACAAAGGTTCTCTTTCATACGTTGGTGCCAACACACCCGGATCCCAAATGCTAGTGGGTTGATTAAGATAATCAACAGAAAAAAACTTCTCATGCTCCCTTTGTAGTGATGACTCTTTGAATAAGTCAAGTCCCAAATCCCTCAAACTGATATCGTCAAAAACATTTCTCTCCAAAGACCGAGTTTTCTGCTCAAGCCCAAAGTCACCATCATAATGAAGTGAAAAATCTTCATTGCTTGCTGTTTTGAAAACTTCACCGTCATTATCTTCACCATGAGGAAGTATGTCACTGATTTCTTCATGTGGAACTTCTTCAAAAGTTGAGGCAGCAACATGAAGAGAATCATTCTTTACCAAATCTTCAATAAGAGGAGGTACAAACACCTCGAAATCATTACCAACATCATCACTTTGGTAACGGTCATAAGCTGATTCAAAGAAACCAATAGTATTTCCTTCAAACTTGCTCTTCTTCACTTGCTATCACATGCAAGTCAAGGGGTGTATTATGAGGCTCTACCCTTAACTCTTCACATGCCAAGGTATCTTCATCAAGCTCACGTTCTTTTTGATGTGATATGTGCACCTTGTTTGTGCCATCTTCAATGCTAGATGACTGATTTTTCTCTTCAACTTGCAAATTTGTCGGCTGCAATTCACAAATAGGCACTTCATCTCCTTCCTTCTTTGATTCTTCGAACAAAGCTTGTTCTGCTTCCCTTTTTATCATTTCCCTAATGTGGTCCACCATCTTCAACTTTTCGGGCTTCACTGACGCCACACACTTCAAATGGGAATCAAATGAAACATTGTACCTATAATCATCTGGCATGGTTTGATATTGCTCACGGAGTTTGACAGCCTCATCTTCACATTGTCTTTTAAACTGTTTGGCATATTCAATGAAGTCCCTTACGACATCACTAACCTTTCCTTCCTCCGATGCCATAGTTGAATCTGACTTCTCACGACCCATAGACCTTAGAAAATGCAACATCTTTGAAACTTCTGAAAGCTAATACTGAACTCAGCTCTCACCTCTGATGTAGAATCTGTTTTCTCTGTAAGGTGAACTCTGATGGGCACAGGATGGCAGGATCTTGGCTCTGATACCACTGAAATATTCCGAGCCAATTTTTTTGTTTTTCACAAATTTCAAATTACAACATTACAATCAAAGTACCCGTTAAGGTTAGAAGATAAACCCAAACGTACTGAAGCAACTCTAACCAGTATGGCGCCGATGATGGCGAGCATTGGTCAGAGGATCTAAATTCAAACTGCTTATGTTGAAAGCAACTCTAACCAAGAATGGCGCCGATGATGGCGAGCATATGGTCAGAGGGTCTTCTACTCTAAATGCTGAAAGGGAACTCAACGTCAAGTATGTGCTACCCAATCCAATGCGGAGTGAGGGGCGACCATATGACGGAGTGATTACAAAAACAATGCTTGAATGAAACTAAACAATGATGCTATAAATACTCGACGTCAAGAATGTGCTTTCCAGACCGAGACGGAATGGGAGCTACCATATGACGGAGATGCTAGATATTACAAAAACAACTTCCGAATATCAGATAAGCAATTACAAATCAGAATTGAGCAAGATTAAAGAACCGCTGCCAGTACTACTGTCAGCTTACAAAATGATGTTCATTCGCCTGCTGGTAGCATAGGAATTTGAGAGCTTAACATTACATCAAAAGATCTCTTCTTAGAATGATTAGAAGAGCCAAAACAATAAACCTTCCAATGTTCAAAATACAAATTCTGTTTTTCCACAAATCTGCACTTTTAAATTAAAAACCAGCAACCTAGGAATTCACTCATATGCTCATATCTCTCTCATTTCTCACCCAAATGATCTCAAATCTGATGCAATAGACCCTAAAAATGATGGCACCTAACTTAGTAATAAGAAATGGCATCTAAAAATGGCTATTAATTACTGACACGAATCCCAATGCACTCTAGAAAGTTCGGCCTTCAAGGAATGACGGATTTGCATTATAAAATCATAAGCTTCGTACTAAAATCTGCAAATATTCATGAAGGGTCTCTTCCAACAGAGAAAACCAATGAGACAATACCCAGAACAAGATTTTTGATATTTTTTGATTTATGAATAAAAACATGAATCTGCTGTAACAAATAATGCAAAATGCTGAAAACCACTAATATGCAAATCAGATCTAACCATGCGATAAGCTGATTACAATGCATAAACTAAATGTAACTCACAAACTAGACTAAATCACCACTAGTCGCTGTCTTTCAAGCGAGAAGCAATGCCCAAGCTAGGAGGCCTTCATTCCTCGAAGCAATCCCAAAGCCAATCCGGCAGCATAACATTCCTGTAGATAAAAGATATCCAAAAGAGAACCCAAGGCTGTCTTTTATAAGTTTCTTGTTGACCTTCCTTGAAACCCTAACTTCTTTTCCATAGTCAAAACCCTAATCACAAGAGATGGTGTCCTTTTCCATGCATCTTTAATTTTGACTTCATTTAATTAAATTTCTCACTTAAATAAATGCGTCCTCCTTAAGGCTTAGTTTTGACTTTGATAAATTCAATATAAATTTAATATATCCTCAATGATGGCGCCACCCTTCAAGTCCACCTTTTAAAATAACATTAAGTTATTTGGCTAGGCCAAGGTGATAAAATAACATTTAAAATATAATGTTATTTTTAAGTGAAACGAGCTCATCTCTCCAAAACTGCACTCTGAAGCCCGAAACTGAATACGCCACTTGAGTCAACTGAAGGGGAAAGTCAACTGCCTGAGACCAACTTGTTTACTGCCAAAAATAGAATTTACTAAAAATAGTAAATTCCTGGAAATGCTCAGAAAGTCGAGATGAACATACCATTGCGAAGCTCTCTGAAAACCCAGAAAGAATCCGCCATTGAATCCACTAACTCTGAGCAAGGACATCCTTAAAAATAGGAAACCCTAATTTTACCTTCCGACTAGCCTTTGGGTTTCCAGAAAAAGGCCAACGGTCACTGGAAAGGTCAGGTTCGAGAAGGGGACATTACACAAGTGAAGAACCTCCTTTCTTATTGCAAACAACTGAAAACCTGTACAAGTACTCTGATTGAAACATGTAGAACCTCTGAATGAAGCTCTCAACTGCACTGATTCGACTGGTCTCTCACAATCTCAAAAATGCTCAACATCGAAGAGGAATCATTCTCCAATGGAAATATTGCTCAAACCCTGGTCACAGAGGAAGGCACAGGAAAAATATCCAAGGCAAAGTTGAAATAATCAAGAATAGGGTTTCTCATTGCCAAATTTCCTTATATCAAAAAGGCATGCATTTCCAAGATGATACACCACTTTCATCATTTAAATCTTTTAAATTATATTTTAAGTCACTTTCAATAGTTTGACTTAAATAAAGTGGGCGCCCACTTAGGAGTCTAAAGTGATTTAATTTTAAATCATTTTTATAAGCTAATTAAGTGATATAAAAGTTATAAAGTCAATTTGACTTTATAATAAAGTATTAAGTTAATAAATTAACTCAAATCACTTAAAAATCCATAACTCTCTCAAAACTCAAAATATTCCCGTGCCGTCAGAAGCTGTCAACTCCTGAACTACTAACGCCTACTGTGAACCAATCACTAGGCTCTGAAAACGAGAACAGACAACTCCTCCAGAAAACACCACTAACCCTCTCACCAATCCAATTAGCCCACAGGGGTCCAAGAAATAGGCTAACACACTGTTCCTGAGAACTGACTAGAGTGGGGACATCACACTCTCTGGCCTCCCCTACACTCTCACCACATGCCCACACCAATTTCCCAATGTTTCAGACCCATTCCACAAGTTACAAGTGCCACAAAAAGTGGAATGGGTCGAGGTTACATTTTAAAGATTACAAACCGTTACAAATAGGGTAATAAACCAGTTACAAAGAAGCTACTCAAAATTACACCTAATTCTCTATTAGATGCCCAAATCAACTGCAAATAGAAGCCAACATACACCTTAAGATGAATTCTGTTGGCGATCAAATTCACACCTCTGGTATGCGTATTTGAAACAGATAGCTATGCACAGATAAACTGCTCTTCAAATTAGGAGGGGAAGCTCCCTCTTGCTGATGGTGTTGAAAGAAAGTAAACTAAGAACTAAGTTGCCTATCTTTTTGATCAGCTTAGAGCACAAGGTTTATTAAACACAAATGCCGCAGCTGAGATTTTCTGTTTTAAGACCTTCAACTACGACTAACTTAAACTAAAGATATTTCTAACTTCTCAAGTAATAAGCAAAGCAAGAGAAACTACAAATAAACAAGGTAGATTTTCTGACAAAATACCTTAATAAACTCTCTCCCAACAAACATCTACACACTTCAATGCAAGTTGAAATCAAGATCATAAAAGTAGAACATAAATAACGGAAATCTGAGATTTTGGACCAAGGCAAAGGAGGCTCATGATTTATTACTCAAATTTCTAGAACAAAACTCACTTCTAACATGCCTTGAACAAGAAAATTGCACCTAAAGAGGCTTGCAATCTTGCTCTTACACAATAGAAACAACAATTACACTAACTCCTTGTTGGCTAAAGAGGCTCAACAATTTGCTTATCACAACACAATTGAACAATACTTGAGTAACAAATAGAAGGCACAATAGGCTCAACGTTTTGTTCTCACAAGCACGGTTAAAGAAACTAAATGAGAAAAGGCTCTTATTTATAGAGAAGCAGAGGAGTAGGGAACCCTAAAATCTCCTTGTTTTCACAATCTAGGGCTTGCTCATCAAGCAAGCTTTATTAATAAATCTAGAAAGAAGATAACATCTAAAACCCTAGAAAGCAGAAAAAGCAGGAAACACCAACTATTACATTTTATCTTCTTTCTCTTCTCAAAGAATGGATAAGAATTATTCCAAGAATAGAAAGAAAGCGGGAAAGAAAGCTCGATCACATCCACTAGAAAATTAGAAACCATGTCCCGGTTCGGTGCATCTATGCCCTCAATAGCAAAACACCGCTTTTCTAGAATATCTTCAGCATCTGCAACAGACCTAAGGAAATCTTCGACCTCATTGGCCGCTTTCTCGAACTTTGCTGGCATCATGGAAGTGTGACTTGGCAGAGTCTTATGTTTTTCTTTCATTCACTTCAGTACAATCTTCTTACTATATTTATCTTTATGCACCTCTCATATCATTTCACATTCACCCTTTGAGATAGTGACGCTTTTGGGCCATGGGGAATGAAAAAAAATTTCTTGATCATATCAGACGTTAGACTGCAAATCAATCTGCCATCAGCTGATTGAATCTCCCTAGTAGCCGGGTTGTAATGCTTAATGCAAGCGATTACGAACTCAAGACTCTGAACTGATATAGGAATTGACACAACTGCGAGGAGTCCAAAATGTCCCAGGTCCCTGATTGAGGTGTTGCTTGCGCTCTCCAAGGCATGTAGATCGAACACTGGCTTGATGTGATGCAAGTCTGTCTCAGTGGTTTTGATGTAATCATGATAAAGAGCTGATTCAGTCTTGAAACATTGGGAGTGTACTCCATTTCAGAAAACTCAAAGAATGACTGTAAACTCACCTTGGTTCTGACAAGTTTTGAGCAATTTCTATTTTTAGAATGCTGATTTTCTTGCTCCAATGGACAAAATTTTTGAAAATTTTCTAAGATATGGGTTTTGCTCAAAATTTCATTGCAAGACAACCCAGATCGTCCGATTTTGAAAATTTTGAATTTTTCCTAAAAAAGTAGCAAACCCTAATTTCTTTAATTTTTTCCAAAAAAGCTGGCACCTAGGTTTTGTTCAGAATATCATTAGAAATGGACCCAGTTGATTAGATTTGCAAAACCTTGATGGCTGATCGAAAAAGCAGCCAACCCTAGAATTTGAAACTTTATTGAAAAAAGCTGTGATATGGGTTTTCTTCAGAAGACTGATTTGAGCGGACCCAGATGGTTGAAACCTGAATGCATTGAGGATTTCACTAACATGCAAATAAAAAGCAGCTGCTGCAACTTGATGAAGTTCTTGAAATATTTTTGAAAAGAATAAGGTGAAAAGACCCAGATGGCTGAAAAATGGAAAACCTTGGCCTTCTCTTTGAAAAACTCGATCTTTTGGATGAAAAAGCTTGAAAAAGCAAGGGTTTAAGTTGCTGGTCTGAAAATTCTGATGAAAAACCAGCAAACTAAGCTCTTGAATCTTGAAAAATTTCTTCAAACTTGCTGCTCCAACTTTCTCCTCTGAATGCTACCTGCAAAAATAATAAAAATAACATGAAAGAGAGGTGTTAAATAGACTTAGGGTTTTGTTTTTACTTTGTTTTCTTTTGCTTTTATTTCCAAAACCCTAAAATCTTAGCTTCATTGAACATGGATGCCTTCTTTCACTTGCAATTTTGAAACTTCTTGAAAATCTTGAAAAATTTTCTAAGGCATGAGAAGATAGGTGCCCTTCTTCACCAGGGGCGCCCACTTTAAGCAGTGTTAGTAAATTTTTTTGGCATTTTTCATTTTCTTCCTCGTTCTTCGTGCTTGCTCATCATCTCCCCTTCTGTTGAACGCTTTGAATGTTGAATCTAATGCCTGGCAGCCGACTGACCTCCATTAATGACTTCAAAGCTCCTGATATGCTTATGAAAAAGCAGAATAGACCCAGTTAAAAAAAACTTATTATTTTGAGATTCTGACTGCACCAGTCTGATATGGACGTAATTTGAGCCAATCAAAATTAGTTTGAACCATGACGGACCAACTTTCTATTTTTGGAAACTTTCTATTTTTAGAATGTTTTGCCAATATCCATTTCCAAAGAAACCCAGAAAAACCCAGAAAACGTTACTAATTTTAGAAAATTTCTAAAAATAGCAGTTTTCCTAAAAAGTAGGGATGAAAAATTGAGATCTGGGTTTTGTAAATTAAGTTGCTCTTAGCAGACCCAGATCGTCAGATTTTGACAATTTTGCGTTTTAACTCCTCATGCAAGACCTGCACACCCAAATTTTGACCTTTTTGACTGATTTAACAAGACTTTTACTCATTTCTTCAAAATGTCTAAATGTAACAAAAATTTTAATTTTGGGGTACAACAAATTCAAAAAAATCTAGATCATTATGCAGTTGTACAAGCCGTACAGTCCAGAAACTATGGGGAACACACAAAAAAGTTGATAAAAACAGTATTATTTCAATTGGTTTTTCTTTCAAATCTTCAAAAATCAGACTTACAACGATGCCTTCCTCTTATTTATGCTTTTTCCATCTCAAATCAACTTCCTACAATCGCCTAACTACCTTTTGAAATAACTTGACTATTGGAATTCCACCAAATCTGCTTTTTTGCAATTTTTAAGCAACTTTACAACTTTGTAGGCAACTTTTGAATATTTTGCATATTTTGAAGACTTGACCTTTTAAACACCTAATATTCATCTAAAATGACTAATTACAATAGTAAATTGGTCTTATTGACCTTATATAATGCAAAAACTCCAAATTTCTAAAGCCTAGACCTCAAAACCATAAATTGACCAAGATCTCTAAATGGTGCCCTTGCACCACTGTCATGTCCCTGAATTGGAGATGTTATTAAATTAATTAGTTATTAAGTTATTCCAATAAAATATTATATCAAAAGGGATGACTTGGTATTTAATTAATTTAATAATAAAAATGACTTAAGTGACTTAAAATAAAATAATAAATCATAAAGTCACTTAAGTAATAAAATAATATTATATTCTAGAAGCTTTCTGGAGGTGATTGAGAAATCTATTTAAGAAGCTGTTGGCTAAGCATTTGGAAACACTTGATTTGGATTTCATATCTTATTACCTGTTTGGTAAGCAGCTGAAGCTAAATGCTTAACATTCACTCGAGGGTTTGAAGACTCTAGAGTGCTGTTGACGTGGTTTTTGAGACCGCACCAACACAGAATAAAGTCTCCCAATGGACGCTCTATCCTCTCTTGAACAAAGTATTCAGCATGCTAAGATTGCGAGTAAGATCATGCTTTCAACTCCAAGGTTCCTTGAGTGCGAATAGGCTCAGTTTGGCTCGATGTGATATTGCTGGTATGTCAAGGGACTTACACAATTGTTCGACGGCTAACAACAAACAGTAGACTAAGGGCTTTCGTGTGATTCAAATGATTTGGCAGGTGAGCGCAAGTTTCCTAATTCTAACCGGAAATGAACTGAATTTAAAAGGGTGTAGGGCCTAAGAAGTTTATGTTCTACCTTAAATGCAGGATATGCGGAGCTTCATTTCAATAGACTTCAACTAGATTTCACCTAGCCTCACGTCGGACAGCCTCAGTAAAATCGGTGCAATCTTCAAGGGAAAGCAAAAGATGTTCAAGTTATAATTTAACATACATACACCATTAGAACGACGCATATAAGTATGTAAACCACAACCGAAGTTAAACTCAAGGTAATGTCTAGTTGACCACGCAAGGCGGACTTATCATCAACAAGCCGCTAGTGGTATGGAATAAAGCGAAGCTATCTCAATAAAACACCACACACCAACATAAGCTACTTGCATGAGATTAAGCTACTTGGATACAAAAGGAAGAAGAGACCTTGCTAGCAATTCATGACAAGACGAATTCCATCATCAATGAAAAGATCTATTATCATAAAATGTGTTACACAACAATCTCCTCAAAAGTTTTCAAAGGGAAAACTTTCTCTCTTCTCCAAATTATGCAAAAATGCTCTACAATGCTACACTATCTAACTCTAATGCTAATACTCTCTCAATGTCTACTATTCCAATGTCTAATCTAATTCTAATGCCTTACAAATGAGGGGGGACTCCCCCTTTATATAGCTAGCCAAGTCCCAAAAGACGGCTAGGGTTACAATCAATAGAGTGGCCAGAATCGTGCCACCTCAGCCCTAAACAAGATTCGCCCTAAAAACCGCCACAAAGGAGAGTGGGGTAATAAATGTGCTATAATGTCCACCATCATCCTTCTAGAAGATTCCGTTTGCGGACGCGTTCACACTGTCCTTGATCTTCCTTCTTGGCGTTATCCTTTGACTTCTTCCACCTAAGGGTCTTCATCTTTGTCACTTGAGTTAACACTTAGCCAATTTCTTGCAACTTTTTCTCTTCGAGATTGAAACTCAAAACTTTATCTTCCTTCGAAGGTTGTAATATCATCGTGCTTCACCACTTAAATCATCAACGCTTGGCCTCGATGTTCCTCCTGCAAAACAAGCAAGGAGAAGGGTATTAGAGCACTTCACAATATAAATCTAACTTACCTACCAAGATTTTTCATGCTTTGATCTCCAAGCGTTCACCGCCAACTTCGTGTTCAAATTCTTCATGCCTTAGCCAATTTTTCAATCCATCCTCTTCAAGGGCGTGTCATCTTCAACTGCATCTTCAAGAAATTCAATTCACCTGCTGGAGATCTAATAACCTCGATTTTATTCATTTTTGGCTCAAGAAAACTATCTTCACGAAGGATTGAAGCAAATTCACCTAGGCAGTTTCTTTCAAATTCATCGTCTGGAGAATTTCACCTTGAAAACACATTTTCTTCCCACTTGCCTTAGAAAATTTTCAAATTTCCCTTAGGAAATTCATCAACCTGATGCCTACTTAAAATCTTCATCTCGGAATCCTCGACAAGCTGTAGAAGACCTTAAAATCAACTCCTCATCGGCAATCTTCGATACCCAGAAGGAAATTTTCTCCAGAACGCGTCGAATTCATGGGTGCCCAACGAACGGGTTCATTTAATTTTCTTGAATTTTGAACCTTAGAAAATATTCTTTCATCAAATTTATTCTCGTTCTTTGGTCCCCTCTGAGAATTTTGCTCTGACTTGGAAAATTTTTATCAACCCGTGCAGCTGGCATTCACTGACTTCACCCCTGGCAACTCCGCTCGTGCTTCAAGAAAATCTTATCTCCTCAGAGTCTAGGCGCATTTTCTAGAGGGAGAAAATATTTTGTGCCTTAGAAATTTTTTAAATCATCTCTTTGGAAAATTTTGCCTTGGAAATTTTATTTCATTTGCCAGTGGTAGAAATCTTTTCATCTTCACTTAGAAAAATTTTATTCATAGAGGCGCCTTGCACACTTCACTCGCCACCTTCACATTTGAAAAATATTCATTTGAAAACCCAACGCCTTAGAAATATTTCATCACGTATCTTATACTTTATTTCATTTTACCATCCTTGAGGAAAATCACGCCTTAGAACCTTTTCCAACACCTTATTACTTCCATCACTCTTGGCGCCCAGCACTTGATGGAGGAAATTTTTTAAAAAAAATAACGCCCAATATTCATCACCTTTCACCACGCCTAGCAAAAATCCTCAGACACTCTCCACTTTAGGCGCATTTTGTGGATGAAGGAGGGTAACGCCTAGTATTTATCAAGCATTGACCACGCCTTGAGGCATTTTCAACCACATTTCACCTTACTTACCACCACCACTTACTTTTTACACCTCAACATGGGCGCATTTCAGCTTGGCAAGAGGATGGGCGCATTTTGCTTGTGTAGAAGAAGGAACCTTTTCAACGCCTTGACCTGTGACTCTTGAGCTTCTCCACTTTTGTCTTCACATGCCCTCTTTTGGGCGCATTTGATGCCTTGAGAAGGATAAAACTTGAAGTATGGGCGCATTTCTCCTATGGAGGTGGATGAACTTTCAAACGCCACCCAACAAGTGACTTTTCAACTTCCCTATTTTTGTCCTCACATGCACCAGTTTGGGCGCATTTTGCCCATGTAGGAGGATGAAAAAGTTGACTTCTTTGACCAGCTTATGACTTGGGCGCATTTCACCATAGGAGGAGGATAAACTTCTTACTTAGAAAAATTTTGAGCTCCAGCTTTTCCTTGAGGGCGCATTTTGGCATGTGTGGAGGATGTAACATGTTGACTTTTCTTTGACCACTCCAGCTTTGGGCGCATTTTACCTCTGGTGAAGGATGAAACTCCATACTTAGAATTTTTTATGCCTCCTTACTAGCTGGGCGCATTTCCTTTTGCATACTGGATGAAGTTCAGACTTAGACAAATTTTCATCATCTTTCGCCAGCTTACGTGTCCTGCTATTTATAGTAAGCCTTCTCATTTTTGCACTTCTGAAACTCAGATCAACTTGAAATTTTGAACGTAGCATCCTCATAGCTTCATTGACCTGTCAACACTGCCGTTTTTAGTGACCCGCTATTTTTAGCCTTCGAAGGTGGTTTACTATAAATAGTAACCTCATGTTTCTGATAGCTCCTTGCTCTGATTGATTTGAAATTTTAATGAGGCGCTCCTCACCGCGTGACTGTTGGTGACACTGATGCATGTAGCATTTACTATTTTTAGCCAATTTCCAAATTGACTTACTATAAATAGTAAGTGCTCTGATAGACTTGAAATTTCACCAGCAGATAGCCTGAAGAACACTGATCGCGGTGGTTTACACTGGTTTTCGTAAATTTTGACTTTTGATGCCTATTTTTAGGCTCCGAAGCTGGAAACCCTAATTTGCATTGCATGCGTATCAAAAGATCTGTTTGCTCTCGTTTCTGTGGCACTGCGATCAGCTCATGATTCTGAACTGCTGGGAGGCGGCTGCCAGGACATACCTGCTTAAAATAGCAAGTTCCTTACTGAGTGAGAATCTCCATTTGCATGTCACACCATCGCAAAGCTCTTGAAAAACCCATCAGGAATCACCTGACATGCAAAAGAAACCCTGACATGCAAACCCTAAAAATAGCCTTGGAAGGTTGGATTCTGAAAGTAGTCGTCTCGTCTTGCATGTTACATCATCGCGAAGGTCTCGAAAAACCCAGAAGGAATATGCCAACATGCAAAGGAAAACTCTGCATCTGCACCCTGAAATTAGCCCCGGAAGCTGGACTGCTAAAAATAGTAAGTTGTCCGTTTTCACTCAAATTTAACCTGTGAGTAGCTTGATATGCTCTGAATGCCGTGTGACTGTCGAAACCTCAAAAATGCTGATGAATTGCATGAAATTTCACACTTACTAAAAATAGTAAGTACCTCGGAATCTGTTGAAATTTTGCTGAAAGCTTGCTGGAAGCATACTGACAAGAATGTTAAGCTCAAATTTCAAGTTATCCACCTCGTTTGACTTCAAATTGGCTGGAAAGACTCAAACCCTAATTTCAGACTTGGCCAAATCCACACTTAAATTCACTGACGGGCGCAACCCCAAAAAGTAGACCATCAGAAAAGAGACAGACAGAGAGAGAGAGACCAAAAACCAAAGCCAAAAAGACCAGAATGGAGCAAAAATTAGGGGTCCCCATCTGAATGGGGCGATGTGTGAAAAAGGTCACAACAAGTGCCAGGTTCGGTTGTGAAAGATTTACCCTAGCTGGAGTTGAGGAATCCATCTAGGGTTTTGTTGTGACCTTTTCACACATCACCCCATTGCAAATGGGGACCCCCTAATTTTTGCTTTGTTCGCGTCTTTTGGCTTGTTTTTGGTTGGATTTTCCTGTTGTCTCTCTCTTGTTCTATCTGTCTTTCTGGCCATGTGCCCGTCTGATTTGAAATTTTGGCTAAGTTTAAGAATTAGGGTTTCGAGTCTTTCGGCCAGTTTGAAGCCAAATGGAGTGAATAAGTTGAAATCTAAGTTTGGCAATACGTTCAGCATGCTTCAAGCAGGATCCCACTGAATTTTCACTGGATTCTGATAACTTGCTATTTTTAGTAAGTACCAATTTGGGGCCTATTTTCTTGGGATTTTCAAGTTCTGACGACTGCACTACACTTAGAACGCTGTGAGCTGCCTGCTTGCAAAATTTGAGCTAAAACAGACAACTTACTATTTTTAGCAGTTCTGCCTTTAGAGGCCATTTTGAGGGTTTGCATGTTGGATTTCTCAGTGCATGTCTGCATAATCTTTCTAGGTTTTCCAAGAGCTTCGCAACGAGGTAACATGCAAACAGAGTTGATCACTTTTTCGGGACTTGCTATTTTTAGCCAGTGTTTGCATGTTGATGATTTTTCTGGGTTTTTCTGGGTTTCTTGAGATCTCTCAGGCAATATGACATGCAAACTCATCTGGCAGCTGATTGGTCACTTTTTCAGACACTTACTATTTTTAGCAGTACCACTCCGCCAGTTGCCCAGCACTTCAAAATCGTGAGCACAGTGACATGCAACAAGAACGGGGTCAAACGAAGACCATTTGAGCAACATGCGAGCCATATTAGGGTTTCCAGCTTTGGGACCCAAAATAAGGGGTCAAATGCCAAAATCTCCGAAAACCGGTGTATCCCATCGCAATCAATATCTTCCAAGGAACCCGCTGGTAAAATTTGAGGGCGATCTAAGCACTTACTATTTATAGTAAGTCACTTCTAAAACAGGGCTATAAATAGCAGGTCAGCACGAGGCACCAATGTGAGCAGGTCAAGCAAGTGATGAGGACCCCATGGCGCGAATTTCAGATCAAACGGAGTTGCAAAGGTTCGAGAAACAAGCACTTACTATTTTTAGCCTATCCATACAGAGGAATTAGGGTTTCCTAAAAACTAGGGTGAAACACGACAGTTACACAAATGCAACATCCAGTCACGATCAACATCCTTCAGACGATCAACACAAAAAGTTTGAGCTCATTCTGAACAATTACTATTTTTAGTAAGTTGCTAAATATAGTAGGTGCATGCAGGAATCAGGTGCCACAGCTCAGTCACGTCATGAGGTTCAAGGAAAAGCAAAAAATCCAGCCTTTCAGAGCTTCAAATCAGCTTGAAATGCAAAAAATTGAGAAACTTTCTAAAAATAGCAGGTTAGGGCAAGTTGAGGGCATCGTGAACAATTCGCCCTAAGTCTGACAAAAAGCTGGAAAATTCATCCAAGTCTGATAAGCTGAAAGTTGGACACCTTCAAATCCACCCTAGAAGCTTGAAGAGCCATGGAAAATTCTTCTAAGTGCTTCAAATTTGAAGTAGACATGGTGAAATGCGCCCTTGAAGTGAGAGGAGGTTGAAAATTTTACTAAGTGTTATAAACTTGAAGCTTACCCCCTCAAAGGCGCCTTAGGAAGCTGAAGATTGATGGAAATCTCACTAAGTGTTGTAAATTGAAAGCTCAAGGGGTCATATGTGCCCAAGAAGAGGGGGGAGACTTGGAAATATCCTAAGGCATTCAAACTTGAAGCATGACCCTCCATATGCGCCTAAGAAGAGGAGAGGGTGGTTAAAAGTTTCTAAGGGATGAAGATTGGAAGTAACTACCCTTGAAGGTGCCCTTAGAGAGAAGGATGCTTGGAAATTTTTCTACATATTGTAAACTTGAAGCATGACCCCCTATATGCGCCTTGATCTTGAGGAGGGGTAAGAAAATGTCTAAGGCAATGAAACTTGGAGTAGATACCCTCATATGCACCTCAACTTGGGTAAGTTAGAAAAACTTCTAAGGCAAATAAACGTCTAAGTATGGAAGAATGGAAGTAAGACCCCTTGTGTGCGCCCAAGAACTTGAGGAGGGGTAAGAAAAGTTTCTAAGGAATTTAAATTTGAAGCTGCCCATGTGAAATGTGCCCTTGCAAGCTTGGAGGAATTGGAAAATATTCTAAGTGTTTTAAATTGAAAGCTAGACCTCCTTTATGCGCCTTAAGAAGAAGAGTTAGAATTTTTTCTAAGTATCCAAAACTTGAAGTATGATACCCTACATGTGCCTTGACTTGTCGGAGGTGAGTTGAAAATATTCTAAGGGTTGCAAACTGAAAGTAGCACCCAGCAAATGCGCCTTAGCTAAAGGGAAAGATGAGGAAATATTCTAAGTATTGGCAATTGAAAGTAGAAGCTCCCAAATGCGTCCAACCTTGAAGACGTGAATATTGAAAATTTCTAAGGCAAATAAACTCCAAGCTTGAGGGGTCATATGCGCCTTGACTTGGAGGAGTTAAGTATTTTTCTAAGGCATTGAAATTAAAAGCTAGCCATAGGGTCAAGTACACCCAAGGTGATGTGTTAGCTGGGGAATTTTATAAGTGTTGTAAAAATGACAGTAGATACATGAAAATGCGCCCACTTTGAAATGGTGATTTGAAAATTTTCATAAGATGGAAAAGTGCGCCCAGAGGAGAAGAAAGAATAAACCTTGGTGAAATATTTTGCAAAGGTTGAAAATAAAAGAATTAAATGTCCCCCTTCGTAGTGATACACATGAATTTTGCATTTTCTGAGAGGAATTTTCTTTTGGGTACTGGATATCTTCGACAAGGAGATGATTTTGAAATTCTTCATGCCCTGCCGGAGACTTTAAGATGGAGATTTTTCTCGGACGCCTAGTTGATGAAATTTTCTAGAGGAAATAAATTATTTCTAAGGCAGATGGGTTGGAAATTTGGCTAAGGCAAAAAGAGGGTATCATGCTAGTTGGAAAATTTTCTAAGACAGAGGAATCAAACAACATCCTTTAAACATGCCGTCAAGTTGGATAAAGTTTCTAAGGCACAATTTCAAGGTATACAGGAAGCAGAGTACAAGATGGAAACTTGGCTAAGGCATGAAGAATTTGGAGACGAAGTGAAACTCAAATATCAGGATGATATGCGCCCATGATGAAAGGTTGTAAAGAAGGCAAAGCCTACTGGAAAAAAAGAGATGAGCCCTATCAGATTCGGAGATTATTCAAATCTTGGATGTCAAAGCATGGAGATCTGGTAAGTAGAGTGGATTTATATTGTAAAGTGTTTTGATGTCCTCTTTGTTTGTTTTGCAAGCTGAACATCGGGGCCAAGGGCACGGTGACTTGGAGTAATGAAGCAAATAGTCCAAGATGATAAATCATGAAGGAAGAAAAGTTGCAAGAAATGGCTAAGTGTTGGAATAACCTAATATGCACTCAATTCAGAGAGGTAGATGGTGAGGAAGAAATGCTCGAGTCCAAGATAAGAAGACCCTTCAGGATTAGAGGTGGAGAAATAATCACCCCCCATGCAAGTACTTCAAAGTTGAAGAACAACATCAAGAAGAAAATCATTGTTGAGCAGGAGAAAGAGGTTGTAGGATTGATGTTAGATCGAGAATGTGCCTGCCGTACCAGTCCAAGAAGTTGAAGCAGTGTGAACGCATCTATGAACAAGAATCTTCTAGAGGATGGTGGACATTAATTGTTCATTTATTACTCCACTCCTCTTTTTAGGGTTAGGGCTTATGTGGCTCGATCTGAGCCCTCCATCTGATTGTAATTTGAGCCGTCCATTGGACTTGGCCAACTATAAAAGGGGCACCCCCCCTCATTTGTACTGGATTAGACATTAGATCATTAGAGAATAGAGAGACAGCTAGGTAAGAGCTTAGAGATAGCTTAGTATAGATTGGTAGGATAATTTGAAGAAGGAAAGTTTTTCCTTTGAAAACTTTGTAAGAAATTGTTGTGAACACTCTCTCAATAAAAAGAGTTTTCATTGATGGTGAATTTTGTCTTCTATTGTGAGTAGCTAGCAAGGTTTCTTCGTCCTTCTGATTCGAATAGTAGCTTGAAGTAGAGTAAATTTCATTTCATGCATGTAGATAGTAATAATGGAATGTGGTGTTTGATCTAAGCAAGCTTCGTTTATCCATACCACTAGTGTGCTCACTGATGGTGTGTTTGCCTTGTGTGGTCAACTGGAAACGTTGTGGACCTAACTTCAATCACAGTTTGAATGATGGTATGCGTCGTTGTGATGGTATCTTCATATCAAGCGGTGGTTTGAATATCTTTAGTCACCTCCCTTGAAGATTGCACTGACTCCGCGGAAGTTGTCCGACGTGAGGCAAAGCAAAGTCTTGTTGAAGTTTGTTGAAGTTGAGCTCCATATCCCGCACTTATGATAGAATTTAGACTTTCTAAACCTTGCACCCATTTTAATTCAGTACTTTCTGGTTAGTTAGGAAACAAGAGCTTTATAGACAAACCTTTCGAGCATTCAAATTCCTTTCTCCGTTGTTGAACAATTCCGTAAGTCCCCTTGAAATACCAGCAAATCACATTGAGCCAACTGAGACTATCCACTGCATGAAGGAACCTTGGAGTTGAATGCATGATCTTTCTAGCAATCTTAGCATGCAGGAGATTGTGTTCAAGAGAGGATAGGGTTGCCATTGGTAACTTTATTCTGTGTTGGTGCAATCACGAAAAACACATCAATAGGTTTCTACTTGCTTGTCATTGAAGAAAATTTACAGGTGCAGTAGCTGTTGTATTACTACCATCATCATTCCATTGCAGTAGCTGATGTATTACCGCATTCATTGTACAGATTCAATTGTTCACAAATTTAATGGCCTTTGGCCCAATTTGTGGAGCTTTGAGGAAATCTATTTATGAGATCATTTGCAACTTTAATAAAGATAATTTTCAGTTCTGGAGGCATTTGATCTATTACAATCTTGTAGTGTTTGCATTTTGAAGAAAATCAATTTTAAAGGGAAATATCTATATCTGGTTGAAAAATTCGATTTTACTAGGCTCAGTATTTATTGCATTCGATTTTTGATTTGAAAGCCTCTTCTAATATTTCTGGCACAGCCTAGATGAATAAGACAAAATTTGAGTTGGTCTGGGAGGTCGACTTGGTTTGCAGATAGGACAAATTTAATATAAAAGGTATCGATAAGGTCTGAAGGACGTCGATTCATCTCTACAGAAAATCATATTTTATTCTAAAAGCAGAGAAGACAAAGTTAAAGACGAAGATACAAATATATATGAATTCGACTTGGAGTGTTCTGGTGCATCACTCCAACATCTTACATAGTGTGTGACCCTGCTGGCGTAAAAGAAAAAATCGTGGATAAGTCAAGACAAAAGCACAAGGAAACAAATTTAATGTTCAAGAGGGATCACTATTCTGAAGGTGTCGTCTAACTTATTTACAAATTTAATAGAGCCACTTGAAGACAAGAGCACTCACATCAGCAGCTAAAGACAAAGGCACATAAAAAGGAAGATCGTGGCTTTCATACTGAATGATCGACGTCTTATATGAATGAAGTTAAACCAAGCTGAAGGAATACATCACTAAAAAGACAAGTCAATTTAAATAGTTAAGGATATAGGAACCGGGGAAGGTCGGTTTCAAGAGTTCTAGCGCAACTATCTGATAAGTTTGATTTTCCTTCCCACAGTCTTGGTGTATCTTGGTGATAGCAGAAATAACAAATTTTTGAAAGAGGCGTTGTTGGCATCATAACTAGGTTCTTATATTAGCTGTTATCATTTCTAAACTGCATCTGCATTTGTAAACATTGCAAGCACTGCTTATTCATTTTGAAGTCATTGTTCAGTTACATTCAAGCTGGACTGTTGAGTTAATTAGTGATAATCTTCTGTGATATTGGCAATCATATGAACAGTGGTTTTTAGTTTCATTACTATCTGTCTCTTATGAGATCGATTAAATATTGTAATCAACTGGAAGACTATGCAATATCATTTATCTTGAAGTTTCTCATGAATTGTTTGATGAAATGTCCTCATCGTTGTAGCTGAAACTGTACATGTCTTTCAGTCATATTGCAGTAGAGAAATCAAAATATTGTTGCATTACAGTACCCTTTGCATTTACAATCAGTTGGCATTATTTAGTTTAGTCTTTGATGCTTGTATCAACACACAAAACAAGAAAAGACAAAGATAAATTCAATTACCAACAGTCAACACTTTGTAAGACAACTATTTGACGAAATGTCCAAGAGCTAGAAAACTGAAAAATTACATCAGAACTAGCAAGGAACATTACAAAACCCAAGCAAGAAACCAAGGTATGGTGAAGGAGATCTCAAAAGTATCCAATCGGAAAAAGAAAAGACAATAAACAACTGGAGCTTCGTGGAGGAGAAAATCTAGTGGTTACGACACCCTTACACCCTCAAAGATCTAGAAACATATTATCCAACCAATCTCCCTTGTAAGAATTGTAATATGTCACTTGAACTCTCCTCATAAGACCCCTAAAGTTTCCTTATCAAGTAAATGAAAAACCCCTTCATAGAACATTACATAGATATGTGCCATACTCCTAATCCTCTTCTTAAGTTCTTGCCTTAAGGTTAAGAGATATCTATGACATTAAAAAGGGGTTGCTTGAGGGCAAGAAAATTGAGAGGGAAGGATTGTCATGTCCCCGAAATGACATTGAAAAATAAATAACAATTACAAAATTATAATTATAAATTTAATATTATTATTCTAATATATACATTTAAATATGATATAAACATGAAATAATATATCATATATATAAACAACATTATTATTATTCAAAAGGGAGAGATAGCATTCACTATACTCATCGAATGCATCCCAAGAACAGTTAAAATTGATAAAGTAAAGACAACATTAACATTAAAGTAATCATTGCCATTCAAGAAAAGCGACGGGTTATATGTTAATTATCTCTTAAGTAATCGCCACCACCAAGGAAGTAAGGGGGTGCCTTCAAACAGAAAGATGTGGCCAGAATAGAAGAGTCTCGTCTTTTCACAAGCATAGATATAAATGCAAAAAGCCATTTGGGGCCCATGGAGGAAGGGGGAAAAAAAAGAAAGGAACAGAATAAAAGAATTCAATATTGGTGGAAGAAGAAGACTAGGCACACCTGTCAGGTGTAATCTTACCTTAGGAATTAAGCAATCTGGTTTTCATGTTCATGCATTATAGTTGCTAAGTTGTTTAATTGTATATATGTGTCCTATGCATTCTATCGATTTTCTTCTATGTGATTTGGTTATGGAATTATGAATGCAAACCGCTTGAATATATTTATAGACTTATGCATCCCAGACATTGGTTGTATATCCTGTTAACCCGACTGCTCTATCTATTCAAACCTGCAGGCTGGTTAGCCATCTCTACACCTTGGTTAGAGAATTACTTATAAGTCCCTATCTGCAATCTGAGTATAGAGTGGTGATCATAGGAATAAGTGATTGTATATGAATCATTAATCCGGTTATTTGTAGTGATGTATATTTTCTATTTTGGTAATGGATGGATTACCTCCACAATAGAACATAGTTTATATGCATTGAATAGTTGTAATGAGCCTAACATTATATGTATGCCATGCTTTACATTAGTTAATCTTGGAGAAACAATTCCAGTTTTTTTAGTTGCATCTTGAGGTTGATTTACTGTCATAAGAAGGACGATTTGGAGGTGTATTTACAGTCCCTTGGAGAGGACGATTTTGCACACAAGGAGGTCGACATTTTCATTGCTTTGTTGGTTCAATTTCTTTGTATTGTTGCTGGTGAAAATCGTGGCATGTTGGAAGGCTGGGCACCCTTGCAGGAGGTGCGATTTTGACTAAGGAGGCAAAGGAAAATTTGGCATAGGCCTTTGGAGAGTTCGTTGGACATCAAGGAGGCTAGACACAGCAAATTGGAGGGCAAATCAGTCATCTACAGGAAGAATCGAATATTTCTATGTTGCTGCCATCTCACTTCCAGGTTCCTCTTTACATATGCATTTGCACTTAGAAGTCTTGAGTTTGTAGTAATCCTTTATTGTCACAAGACAGTGTATAAGCTTGTAAATTTCAGTCATTTTGCATTGGGTCTGATCACTGCCTTAAGACAGCATATCATTGTAATTTCAGTCTATCTTAGTCAAGTCAATGTAAGAAGGAGACATGTTATTGCATATGAGTTAAGGTATGATATTGGTGTCAATTATGGTTCATTTCCAGCATTGTAATCTCATTGCAAATATCAAATAGAGAAGTTGATGTTTGGCTGCAAATTGTTTGACATAATGTCAAGTTGTTGTACCTTCATATCAGCTTAAGTAGTTGCATGCTAAGTGTTTGCTAAATTTTCAATTAGCTGTAGTTGTCATTTTCAGTCATATATATGCATTAAGAAAAATACAAAAATATCTTGCACATCATTTCTTTCATTTGGTAGTTGTCTAGCATCATTTGAGAAGCATTTAAACTTCATTTGCATCAATCAAAATAAAGAAGAAACAAACTGAAAACCATTTCCAGCAAGACATAAGGTTGCAAGACAAGTGTTTTATGATCAGTTTTGGCAAGGCACTTTACAAAAGAGCTACTCATTGGATTAGGAGAAAACCCTAACCCTAGTTTGTGGAACTTGTGATCAATAGACGAATTTTAGGATAGATCGAGACAGGGGACATTACATCCAATCGAATTCAGTAGCTGAGGATGTTAGTTATCTAAGTAATCATGCTTTGATCTATAAGTTTATGGGAATTTGTGTCTCTCTCCCATTCTTGGAGTCATGGGCTCAATGGACTTGGAACCTAGAGGGAGATATGGAAGTGATGCTGGAAACTAAATTTTTTTTCATGGTGGTGTTCTCTTGCCTGCAGGTCAAAATAAGGCTTATGAGGGGGGTCCTTATTTTTACAATCAGGTGGGTCTTTTTATTAAGACCTGGGTTCAATTTAATCCTATGGAGGAGCTTCCCTCAAGAGTTCCTATTTGGGTGTGTCTTCCTTGGCTCTTGTTGGATTTTTGGGCGAATGACATTATTTATATAATTGCTTTGTTGGGGAAGCTAGTAGGTCCATCACAAAAAATGTTGGATAAGAAGGTAATCTCATATGCTTGTATTTATATTGAAATTGATTTAAATAATCCTTTGCCAGAATCTTTGGAAATTCGTGTTGGATCCACATTGTGGATTCAACAGATTGACTATGAAGCTCTATGCCAGATTTGTCATGAGTACGAGCACTTGTAAAGGAAATGTCCTAAATTTATCCCTGTAGGAGTGTCACCCAATCCACAAGGCTTCAACCAAGTTGTCTTCTCATATAGCATCATCGAAGGATAAAGGAAAATCCCCTATGTCGGAGGGAGAAATAGATAAGGAGGTTTTTGTTCTCGTTAAGGCCCATGACAAGGGAAGAGGTCAGAAGAGAACTCTCAAGTATAAACAAGGTGATGGTTATTATAACTGATTTGAGGCATTGGAGAACTTGGATCAGCATGAGGTGAGCCTAGATGGATTGTCTCCTGGAGGAGATAATCTCTGGGCAAAACAATTGATTTCAAAGGAGGACACTAGCTAGCACAATTTGTTTGTTGATTGCATCATTCGTAGATGGATATAGAAAGAGGCTCTATGTGAGTTGGAACTAGCTGGGAGACATGAGGTGGTAGGGGATGCAACACTAGCTATTCTTGATTTGATGTCGAAGGTGGATGTTGAGGATTTTGGAAAAAGAAATAAGTTCATGCCCTCAGCAGGGTTACAACACAAGATCTTCAAAAAGTGGGGTCCAGAGAAGAATCTCAAGGTGGGGAGGAAAAAAGATCAAGATAAAATAAACTAATGGATGAAAATCTGGTGGATTTTGGTTCAATTAAGAGTATTAACTCCCACTTTTTTAATCCTGAAAAATGATTGCTCTTTCCTAGAATGCAAGGGGGTTGAAGAACATCCCCAGACAAAAGGTTGTTTGGGAGTTGATCATGTTGTGTTCTCCTGATGTTGTGTTTATTTAGGAGTCTAAGTTGTTAGTGGATGGTATGTGTAACATAGCCTCCAAGGTGTGGGGTAGAGGAGAATTTCAGTGTATTGGTGCTCAGGGTAATGCTAAAGGGATTGTGTGTCTTTGGGACCCATGCAAGATCTCTCCTCTTTGGTGGATATCTGGGAGACATTCTTTGACTATGGATGCCTCATCTTTTGACTTGGAGAAGTTTTCTTTCTCACTAATGTTTATGCTCCAACTAATTTATATGGAAAATCTTGTCTTTGGGCTCATATTCAATATGTGTGATCTCTATCTCCATTACTTTCGTGGATTTGGTTGGGTATTTTAATGCTATTGCTAGTTTGGAGGAGAGGAGAGGGGGTGTGGATAGGCTTGAACCGTCTTCCTTTTTATTTAAAGATAATATTCTTTTCTTAAACTTGGTAGACGTAAAGCTAGGAAATGGACTGTTTACCTAGTGTAAGAGGAGATGCGGTGAGAATTCTATCTCTAAGAGATTAGACAAGTTTCTATTTTCTAGTTTCTGGATTGGCAATAATTAGATCACTAGTTTGGAGATTCTGGAGTAGAGGAGCTCTACTTATTGGCCTATCAAATTATCTATGATTGTGTTTGGTGCCACTAAGAACCCTTCTTTTAAATTTCAAATTATGTGGCTGCATGAGTTGTCCTTGCAGGAGCTTATAAGAGCCAGGTGTAGTAAAGGCTTGCTTGCTTATGGCATGGCTATGTATACTTTTGTTAAAAAGCTCCAATTTGTGAAGTAGTAGCTTAAGAAGTGTAATAGATGGTGTTTTGGGAATATTTTAAGGTGAAGTTAGGTGCTCAAAACCACTTGGATTCCATCACCAAATAGAATCGAGATCATGGCATTACAGAGGAATCCCTTAGAGAAGAAGCTAGTCTTATTAAGGAGTTGGCAGAATGGGAATTGCGAGAAGGGATATATTTGGAAACAAAAGTCTAGGATTGATTGGCTTAAGGAGGGAGATAGGAATACAACTTTTTTCTTCATCTTTGTCAAGGCTAGAAGGCATGAGAATTTTATTTCTTCCATTGTGTCTTCCCAGGAAGATTAGTTATCTTCTTTTCGAGATATTTCAAAGGAGGTTGTTCAACACTTCTCTTCTTTGTTTTCAGAGGACTTTGCCCTAGCCGTTGTGGAAGAGAACCTATTCTAGGTTGTATTCCATCACTTGTTTCTAATGAGATGAATGAGATGCTCTCTAGTCCCATTTCTTTGGAAGAGCTAGAGGGGATAGTTTTCAAGATGAAGAAAGGGAAAACCCTCGAAGCAGATGCTTTTCCGATAGAATTTTATTAGGATTTTTGGGAGATTCAAAAATTTGACTTGTTGGAGGTAGTGCAAGAATCAAAAAGAAATAAATAGGTGTTGAGGGCTATGAATTTTACTTTTATGGTTCTTATTCCCAAAAGAGAAGGGGATAAATCTCTAGATCTGTTTAGGCCAATAGCTCTATGCAATGTGGTATATAAGATCATCTCTAAGTTAATTGCAAAGAGACTTAACCTATGGCTCAACAAAATTATTTTGGAAGAACAAGGTGGCTTTGTATCGAGAAGGAAAATCCTGGATGGGGTGGTTATTGCAGCTAAGGCCATCCATTCTATGGAGAACTCCAAGGAGAAGGCTATGGTCCTCAAACTAGACATGGCCAAAGCTTATGACCAGGTGAAATGGTCTTTTCTTTAAAAATTTCCCACTTCTTTTGGGTTTGGAGATGAATGGGTCAAATGGGTGATGGGATGTGCTATGTCTACTTTTTACTCTATGTTGATTAATGGCGAGCCTTCTGATCTATTTGGTGCTTCTCGAGGTCTGGGCAGGGTGACCCTATATCACCCTATCTTTTTATTTTCATGGTTGAGGGCTTGGGAAGATTATTAAAATCTCATGTGCTCGTCAAGGGTTGTGTTGTGACCTCTTTCACACATCGCCCCATTGCAAATGGGGACCCCCTAATTTTTGCTTCGTTTCCTACTTTTGGCTTGATTTTTGTTTGTTTTGGCGTTGTCTCTCTTTTCTGCTGTCTGTCTTTCTGGGGATGTGCTCATCTGATGTGAGATTTTGGCTAAGTTTGTAGAATTAGGGTTTTGAACTTTCCAACCAATTTATGGTCAAACGAGGTGAATAAATTGAAAACAGAGATTAACACTGATGTCAGTATGCTTCCAGTAAGCTCCCAACAAAATTTCATTAGATTCTGACTACTTACTATTTTTAGTAAGTACCCAATTCAGGGCATCCTCTCAACAATTGCAAAGTTCTCTTAGTCATGCTGCATTCAGAACATGTCAAGCTGCTCACCTGCAAATTTTGAGCCAGAACCAACAACTTGCTATTTTTAGCAGTTCAGCTTCTGAAGCAAATTTTAGGGTTTATATGTGAAGTTTTGCGATGCATGTCTGGAGATTCCTTCTGGGTTTTCCGATACCTTCGCAGTGATGTGACATGCAAAGCGAGATGATCACTTTTTCAACAACTTACTATTTTTAGCAAATCCACTATGGCAGCCCCCTCCCAGCACTTCAAAATCACAAACTGATCGGCATGCAATAGAAATGAGGTCAAACGGAGGTCATTTGATATACATGCAAGTCAAATTAGGGTTTCTAGCTTGGGGACCCAAAATGAGGGGTAAAATGTCAGATTTTTCGAAAACTGCTGTATCCCACTGCGATTAGCATCTTTCAAGCTATCCACCGGTAAAATTTGAGGGTAATCGGAGCACTTACTATTTATAGTAAGGCATTCCAAAAATAGGCTATAAATAGTAAGTCGACATCAGGCGCCAGTGTGAACGGGCAAGTCACCCGATGAGGATCATGACATTCAAATTTCAAGTCAAACAGAGCTATGGAAGTCTCAAAACCAGGCACCTCCTATAAATAGTAAACCACCTCTAGAAGCATGCCAACAATAGCAAGTCAACACAAGGTGTCAATATGAACAAGTCAAGCAGGTGGTGAGGACCCCATGGCACGAATTTTAAGTCAAACGGAGTTGCAGAGGATGGAGAATCAAGCACTTACTATTTTTAGCAGGCCTGTGCAAAGAAATTAGGGTTTCCTAAATTCAAGGGCAGAACACGAAAGTTAGGTAGAAGCAGCATCCAACCACGATCACCATTCTTCAAGCATTCAACATGCGAAGTTTGAAGGCATTTTGTGTCATGTCCCCTTCTAGTTGACATCTCTCAGAGCACAGGATTAGCCTATTATGCGACCCTCGTAGGCTGATGGGATGGATATAGGGTCTTGATGGAGCTTGGCTCAGCTTCAGATTGTCACTTTGTGATCAGCTGGCTTTTGTTCGGGCTCGTTTGGACACCTCTAGCCCGAGTTGCTATTTTTAGCAGTTATTGGCACTCAGTGTGGGACCCCTGCTATTTTTAGCAGTATGGATGGATTACGTGCAGAATCACTTCCTCAGTCGACAGCTTCAGACGGCTCGAGCATCGGGTTAATATTGAAAGAGATATTAATATTTAATTGATTTAATTAAATATTAATTACTGGAGCTTATAATATAAGTTATAATATTATTATATTATAACTTAAGTGATCTTGGCTCAAGGGGTCGCCCAACATGGGAAGGGGCCAGTTGTGATTTATTTTTCAATTAAAAATTATACAGGAGACTATTGAAAGATTAAAAATCAAAGTGCGAATTATTTTAATGATTCCCTATTATTTAGGAAATCGCACTTTTCATGAGTATAAGCATTTTGCTTGGAAATTCGAGCCATAATGATTATTGTGAATTGAAAATTGATCAAGTTTCGTCAGAGCACGGAAGCCTAGGGTTTCAGTCTCGAATGCATTGGGGAACGAGCCATCTCTAGTGAGAGCGATTCAGAGGGTGTGAAATATCATCCGATCTATTGCCAGCAAAGAGATTTCTTCATTCAGAAGAAATTACAGAGCTTCATAGTTGATTCAAATTCAGAGTTATTTGTCAGGGTTTCATCCAGAAAGCAATTGTTAATCAAGGCGCATATATTCTCAGACCCGGAGATTACAGAGGAGGCTGTACTTTATTAATTAGTTGCTGCTATTCACCAGGCCGTACAGTTCTGTACCTGGCCGTACCATTCCAGCAAAGCCGTACTTTTGTTTCCAGAGCAAATCACCTTCTGTCTTCAGCATCTGGCTTCATCTATTAGGGCGCAAATATCAAGAGAGTCATCACGTAGCATCTGGCAGAGGAGGAAGTGAATTCTCATTGAAGCCGTACCATTTCATGTTGTTCATGGCGGCTGCAAGATTTCAGGTTTTTAATTAAGCAAGTTGATATTTTTCCCTTTGCATGTTACCAGATCTTTATTGTAATCATCTCAGAAGATTGAATGTTAGTCAAGCCTTAGTATTTGCAATAGATTCTTGTGTTTCCGAAGTTGTATGAATTTATCTAGATTTTATATCATTTATTTGCAAAATCGCCATTTCTTATATTTCATGCAAAAACCACAAAAAAACCAAAAACTTCAAAAAAACAAACAAAAACAAGCAGTTTCAGAATCTGGGGAAACTTAGGGTTTCTATAGTGGTATCAGAGCTAAATTGTCATGTCCCCCGAAATTGTGTCACTAAGATATAAAGTATCGAGAAATAAATTAATTAATAAAACATATATAAGGATGTTGTCAATATAATCATAATTATAATTATCCAAAGATAATGTTATAATTACCGAATATAAAATATAAACAAATAACATTAGTAATTTAAGGTCATTATAATATTGTAAATACTAAAATAATAACAAATCAAATATATAAATATATATATAAAACTAATATAAAATAATAATCATTATTTATAATCTAAAATATCATTATCAAATCTTAATTCCCATATAAGTCATTAATACTATTTTGATAAATCTTATTATCTTGCAAACATAATAATGAATAAATATAAATATAAATACAATAAAATGTACATACAAATATATACACATATTGAATAACAATTAATAAAGATAGACAATAATAGTAATAAAAGATATATATTAAAAGGCATCTATGTAAAGCTATTAACTGCTGCATAGGCAGCGATTAAACTTAAGAAGAAATCGCTTTAAGAGGCAGCGATGGGGAAGGCAGCAACCTTCCAAAAAGGCACGATCTCTTCTCTCCAAAGAAGAGTATTTAAGATGGGCATCGAATGGAGAAAGGAATATATTCCATACCAAAAAGAAGCATAGAAGGTAGGAAAAACTAAATCGCTGGGAAAGAAAGAAGGAGCTCGTCTGGGGTGGGAGAATCGGGTTAGCCCTAAAAGGCGTGTCCCTCCCAAAGGAACACGATTTTATGAGATGAAGGGAGATATAAAAGAAGAGTTTGGGAAAGAGGAACGAAGGTAGAGAAAGCATCAGAAAAATAAAGAAAGAGAATATGGAAGAAAGGAATTATCACTGAGGTATCTATGATCTGCACAGAATCAGAAATCTGTTAAGGCAGTGAGCAGTAAGTATAGATACTTACACAAATACATAGGTATATATTCATTTATATATATATATATATATATATATATATATATATATATATATATATATATATTAATTACAGTAATGATATATAAACATTTATTAGAAATAATGATATACGCATATTTAAATAGAATACATATACATATCTATATTCATATTCATATAGAGGTTATGGCTTATATATTTTATAAATGGAGGTCAATTAGAGATAACGACACATACATATTTATACAAACTATATATATATTTTCGTGATTGTGCAATAATAATGCTTATAGGAATTATTGAGCCTTATAAGAATAATGTCTCTACTCATTCACCATGAAGATAAGTGATATAATAGAATTCCATCTATCGGTTCTAGAAAGATGTTAATATCTACCCTAATATACTTATGAAACATATTATAGAAGAATCACCCCATAGTGAAGGAAATGAATAATCCTTTGACTAGAATGAAATATTTATATCCTCTTTGATCTTAATAGATACTATCATTGAAACTTATTGAACCCTAGCGCTTCTAATGTTTCTTTGAGAAATGTTTTGAATGTAAGATTCCAGGTTTAAGTGTTTCCGTCAGAAAGGGGACATTACATAAATCCTGCCATCTTGAGGGTTTAGTAGTCTTATGCAGCCAGAACAGTTTGGGTCTCACAGGTATTACACACGCAGACGTGCTCTGATTGACAGGCACCAGAGTTTGAGCCGGCAGCCGGAAAACATGGCTGACAGAACAGATGTTCCTAGAACAGAGATTCCTCAAAACCCTAGAGATCAGGACGATGTAGAGGTTTTGCATGCACTCAGAGATTTACGTGCAGGTCAGTGGCAGTCGAATGATGTATTGCAGCAGTTGACAGTGGCACTTCAGAGATTGGGTACTTCGAGGAGACCATCACCGCATCGTGACGATGAGAGGAGTGAAGCAGGATCTCGCAAGGCACCTAGGACAGCCTCACGGACAGCAGATAGGCCTACCAGGCCAACTTTTGTGAGATAGGAGGCCGAGGAGGTCATGGCAGGAGAGGAGCATGAGGAGTTGTTTGCTGATACGCTTATGGCAGCGAACGAGGAGTGGGAGTTGGTACCACCGGAGGTCAGAGAGAGGATTTTTTTTGACCGTTTTGTCACTCAGAGGCGAGAGCATCATAGAGGTCGACAGGATTGGAGACCTAGACAGCAGAACAATGACCTAAACATGCTACAAACCGACTCAATCTAGTGATGTTCGATGGTAGTGGTAAGGTCACAGCACAGGCCTAGATTAGTAAGCTAGATACATTCCTCACTTTGTGTCCGATGGCTGAGAGAGATGCTATCCGATATGCGACACTGCATCTTGAGGGAGTGGCTTATGACTGGTGGCACCATGGTATGGTGATGCTACAGCACGACATGATCACATCATACCAGGAGTTTGTGGACAGATTGGTTGAGCGTTTTGACAGGAAGGATCCAGAATCCTACTTCAGAGACTTGGCTCAGTTGAGACAGAGTGGCAGCTTGGAGTCGTATATTGGTGACTTTCAAAAGTTATCAGTTATGGTTCTGAACATTTCTGAGAGGCGATTAGTAGTGGCCTTCATGGAGGGTTTGACAGAGCCATTGCGAGGTTGGATCAAAGCCTTTGATCCGCCTTCATTACAGGAAGCGATGAAGAAGGCACGGAGTATGGAGTTGGCAGCACCTTCTAGTAGATTCAACTCCAGAGGTTCTTCATCTTTCAGGGACAATAAGGGTTTCAACAGAAACAGAGAGAAATCTGATTTTAACAAAGAAAAATCAGATTCTAAAAACGATTCGAAGGGTAAATCAGCAGCTCCACCTTTGGATCGTGAGGCCCTTAACGATCTACGCAGGAAGAAGCTTTGCTTCTACTGCAAAGGTCCCTATGACGCCAATCACGATTGTCCGTTAAGACCTAAGGGCAAGGTAAATCGAGTGATGTGGGTGTATTATGAGGATTCAGAATCAGAAAATTCCGAACAGCAGGAGAGTTCTGAGGATTCAGAGGCAGAGGCTTCAAAGCCTAAGGCAGAGATAGAGTCAGAACTTCAGATACAGGAGGCACGCTTATCTAGCATCCAGTAGGAGGGCTCATTCAGGATTCGTGGTGTGTTAGCAGGACAGAGGGTCATTACCCTTCTTGATACAGGAGCTACACACAATTTCATTGATGCTAGGTTTGTTGAGAAACGCGGACTCATCACTGAGGAGTTCGAGGGCATTAGGGTTAAGGTGGCCGACGGATACACTTTGAGGTGTGAACGAATGATTAAGGATCTCCCTTTACGCTTGAACAATTATGAGTTCAAGGCTGATTACTACGTAGTTAACATGGGAGACATTGATTTGGTCTTGGGAATGAGGTGGCTTCATTCATTGGAGGAAGTCACTCTTCGTCTCAAGGACATGGAGATCCGTTTTGATGTTGACGGGAAGACACATATCCTAAAAGCAATTCGGGACAGCAACATCAAAACAATTTCTTTTCGTCGGATGGAGAGGCTCATGCGTCACGACATGGTAGAGTGGGCTGTCGAGTGCACTTTAGCACCTATACAGGAGGGACAACAGAAGACTGAATATCACCCAGACATACAGCAGTTGAGAGTCAAGCATGATAAGGTATTCAGTGATATTCCACCAGGGAGACCTCCAGACAGGGGCATTGAGCATATTATTGAGCTTGAGGAGGGCGCTAAGCCCGTTATGATTACGCCCTATAGACATCCTAAACGGCTGAAGGATGAGATCGAGAAAACGATCAAGGAGTTACTTGCTATGGGTCACATTCGGCCTAGCAAGTCACCGTTCGCTTCTTCAGTTGTGTTGGTTAAGAAGAAGGATGGCACATTACGCATGTGTATCGACTATAGAGTCCTGAACAAGAGGACGATCAAAAACAGGTATCCGATACCGCGTATAGACGAGCTTATTGATGAGCTCCATGGAGAATGTTACTTCACCAAAATTGATTTACGGTCAGGGTATCATCAAATCAGGGTCCGTGAGCAGGACGTAGAGAAGACTGCCTTCCAATGCATTGTGGGCACTTCGAGTTTGTAGTGATGCCATTTGGGCTCACTAATGCGCCAGCTACATTTCAGTCCACGATGAACAGAGTTTTTCATTCACTGCTGAGGAGATTCATATTGGTCTTCTTCGATGATATACTTATTTACAGCAGGACATGGCAGGAGCATTTGGCTCACTTGGAGACCGTGTTAAGTATTCTGGAGAGGGAATCCTTGTACGCCAAGGAATCCAAGTGTGACTTGGGGATGACCGAATTGCTATATCTAGGTCACATTATCAATGCAGATGGAGTGCGGATGGATCCTGAAAAGATCCACGCCATTATTGATTGGCCTACACCGGCAAACCTAACATAGTTGAGAGGGTTTCTAGGTTTGTGTGGATTCTATCGTAGATTCGTGAATGGTTATTCACGACATGCAGCCCCTATGACAGATTTACTGAAGAAGGGTGCATTTATTTGGACTCCTGAGGCATAGGAATGCTTTATGAGATTTAAGGAGTTGATGACTACATGCCCTATTTTAGCACTACCTGACTTTTCGAAGCCTTTTGAGCTTCAGTGCGATGCATCAGGTGAGGGCATTGGTGCGGTGCTTATGCAGGACAAGCACCCGATTGTGTATGAGAGTCGTAAACTCAGAGGGCCAGAGAGACTTTATAGCATATATGATAAGGAGATGCTCGCTATCATGCATGCCTTAGCAAAATTCAAGCAATATCTTGTTGGCAGCAAATTTTGCATTAAAACTGACCATAACAATTTGAGACACTTCTTGGGGCAGCGAGATCTCAATGATCGTCAGCAGAAGTGGGTCAGTAAGTTGTAGGCTTATGACTTTGATATTTCGTATATCAAAGGTACACAAAATGTAGTAGCTGATGCTCTTTCACGCAGGCCACATTTGAGCTCTATGGTTCATATTACGGAGGATTGGAGGCATATGATTGTGGCAGAGTATGCCAAGGACACTTGGGCTTCCAGCATTGTTGAGGGATCGACGGTTGATACCAGGTATACACTTGTGAATGACTTGATCATTTACAAGAACAGGATATATTTGATCCTAGGTTCAGAGGTGAAGAACATAATCATGCGAGCCTTTCATGATGTACCGACTGCAGGACATCCCGGGTATTTCAAAACCTATAGACAGATACGGGAGAGATTCACATGGAAAGGACTCAAGGCAGATGTTCTTCAGTACGTGCGTGAGTGCCCTGTTTGTCAGCAGAACAAGCAGGAGAACACGTACCCGGTAGGTTTATTGCAGCCACTTCCGATTCCTGATAGGAAGTGGGAATGCCTGTCGATGGACTTCATTACGGGCTTGCCTAAAGCCTAGGGGCAAGATTGCATATACGTAGTTGTGGATCAGCTGACGAAGTATGCCCACTTCTTTCCGATTACCACTACCTACACAGCTACACAGGTGGCAGAGGTCTTCTTTCGTGAGGTATTCAAACTACATGGGTTGCCTCGGAGCATCGTGAGCGACAGAGATAGTTGGTTCTTGAGTCACTTCTGGCAGGAGGTGTTCAGACTTTGTGGGACCGAGCTTACACCGAGCACCAGTTACCACCCGCAGACCGATGGGCAGACGAAGATTATAAATAAGTGGGTGGAAGGTTACCTCAGAAATTATATTACAGGGCAGCAGAAGGCGTGGGTCAAATGGATACATTTGTGTGAGTATTGTTACAACACGACATTCCATATGACTATTCAGATATCGCCTTTCATGGTGTTGTACGGTTATGAGGCGCCGAGTTTTCTAGATTTGCTACTGAGCGACAGTAGAGTGCTGAGTGCTGGAGACTTATTGCAGTAGAGTCAGGATACTATGAAGGCTCTCAAGGAGAATATCGCCAAGGCACAAAATCAGCAAAAGCAGTATGCAGATCAGAAGAGGATGGAGAGGCATTTTGAGGTGGGTGACATGGTTTACCTCATGCTGCAGCCCTACCGTCAGTCCACTCTTAGGAAGAGTGGATCAAAGAAGCTTAAGCCACTTTATTACGGTCCTTTCAGGATCCTGAGGCGAGTTGGAGAGGTGGCTTATGAGCTTGAGCTTCCGGCAGAGAGCAGGTACACAATGTTTTTCATGTATCACGCCTCGAAGGCGGGGACACCGTGGTGGTACCGTCTAGTTCTACCTCCCTTAGATGATAAGGAAAGTTGATCTTAGTACCGAGTCTATCCCCGGAGTACTGAGAGAGACAGTTGTAGGAGGACTATCGTGAATATTTAGTGAAATGGAGAGATTTTCCGGTTGAGGATGCTACATGGGAGAGCGAGGATATTCAAGATCCGGAGTTGAGATTGCTTGAGGACAAGCAATTTTAGGAGGGGCGGACTGTCATGTCCCCTTCTAGTTGACACTCTCGAGCACAGGATTAGCCTATTATGCGACCCCGTAGGCTGATGGGATGGATAGAGGGTCTTGATGGAGCTTGGCTCACTGCATTGTCGGTGTGATTGGCTCTCCTCGCTCGACACGAGCCCAGGCTATTTTTATTGGCACAAAGGTGGGACCCCGCTTTGTATGGATGGATTACGCAGAATCACTTCCTACGACAGCCAGACCTGCATCGGGTTAATATTGAAAGAGATATTAATATTTAATTGATTTAATTAAATATTAATTACTGGAGCTTATAATATAAGTTATAATATTATTATATTATAACTTAAGTGATCTTGGCTCAAGGGGTCGCCCAACATGGGAAGGGGCCAGTTGTGATTTATTTTTCAATTAAAAATTATACCGGAGACTATTGAAAGATTAAAAATCAAAGTGCGAATTATTTTAATGATTCCCTATTATTTAGGAAATCGCACTTTTCATGAGTATAAGCATTTTGCTTGGAAATTTGAGCCATAATGATTATTGTGAATTGAAAATTGATCAAGTTTCATCAGAGCACGGAAGCCTAGGGTTTCAGTCTCGAATGCATTGGGGAACGAGCCATCTCTAGTGAGAGCGATTTAGAGGGTGTGAAATATCATCCGATCTATTGCCAGCAAAGAGATTTCTTCATTCAGAAGAAATTACAGAGCTTCATAGTTGATTCAAATTCAGAGTTATTTGTCAGGGTTTCATCCAGAAAGCAGTTGTTAATCAAGGGGCATATATTCTCAGACCCGGAGATTACAGAGGAAGCCGTACTTTATTAATTAGTTGCTACTGTTCACCAGGCCGTACAGTTCTGTACCTGGCCGTACCATTCCAGCAAAGCCGTACTTTTGTTTCCAGAGCAAATCGCCTTCTGTCTTCAACATCTGGCTTCATCTATTAGGGCGCAAATATCAAGAGAGTCATCATGTAGCATTTGGCAGAGGAGGAAGTGAATTCTCATTGAAGCCGTACCATTTCATGTTGTTCATGGTGGCTGCAAGATTCCAGGTTTTTAATTAAGCAAGTTGATATTTTTCCCTGTGCATGTTACCAGATCTTTATTGTAATCATCTCAGAAGATTGAATGTTAGTCAAGCCTCAGTATTTGCAATAGATTTTTGTTTTTCCGGAGTTGTATGAATTTATCTAGATTTTATATCATTTATTTGCAAAATCGCCATTTCTTATATTTCATGCAAAAACCACAAAAAAACCAAAAACTTCAGAAAAACAAACAAAAACAAGCAGTTTCAAAATCCGGGGAAACTTAGGGTTTCTACATTTTGAGCAATTGCTTTTTAGTAAGTTGCTAAAAATAGCAGGTACAAGCAAATATCGGACACCAACAGCTTACCCACATCCCGAGGTTCGAAACAAAGCGAAAATTAGGTCTTTCAGAGTCTAAGGTCAATTTGAAATGCAAAATTTGAAGAACTTTCTAAAAATAGCAAATTAGGGCAAGCCCGGGGTAGCATGATCAAACCACCCCAATCTGGCAAGGAGCACGAAATTCACTAAAATTGATAAATTTTCAAGTCAAACCAGTGAAAAATGCCATTAAAGCTGAAGGTTGATGAAAATTCTCTAAGCACTTCAAATTTGAAGCTTGATACTTCTAATGCGCCCTTGTTGCTAAGGAACTTAAATTTGAAGCTCAGGACTCCAAATGCGCCTTAACTCAAGAAGAAGGTGAAAAATATTCCAAGGCATGGAAAATTTGAAGTTCACTATGTCAAATGCACCTTGGGAGGAAAGGGGTGATCAAAATTCTACTAACTCTTCAAAAGTGAAAGCACAACCTTTGAAATGCACCCTTGCAAGCTTGAGGGAGGTTGAAAATTTCTCTAAGTATGTGAAAATGAAAGCACACCCTCTAAAATGCGCCTAAACTTAGAGGAAGAATTAGAAAAATGTCTAAGTGTCACAAATTGAAAGTTCAATGTGCTAAATGCGCCTACCAAGCTGAAGAAGATGGAAAAAGTTTTTAAGTGTTGGAAACTAGGAGTTGCCCACCCCGAATGCGCCCAAGGTCATGAGAAGAGGATGGAAAATATTCTAAAAGCTGCAAATTGGAAGCTCACTCATGAAAATACGCCCTTGAAAGGTTGGAAGCCATAAAAATTCACTAAGTCCTCAAAACTTGAAGGTTGACCCTCTAGGTGCACCTTAACTCAAAGAAGGAGATTGAAATTTTCTAAGGCAAAAAAAATGGAAGCCCATGCCCTCAAATGCGCCTTGCCTTGCATGAAGAGTTCAAAGAATACTCTAAGTGTTTAAAATTTGAAGTGGGTCCCCTCTTAGGCATCTTAAATGGTGGAAGGTTGAAGAATATTCTAAGTATGCAAAATTTGAAGAAGGACCCTCCAAATGCGCCCAGCTCAAGAGGGGATATGGAAAAGGTTTCTGAGTGGTGAAGATTGAAGGTCAGACCCTTATATGCGCCCTTGAAGAAAGAGATATTTGGGGAGGAGCTAAGAAATTTTTCTAAGTGTAAAAATTGGAAGCTCAAGCCCCCATATGCGCCTTGAAGAAGAAGAATACTTTAAAATTTTCTAAGTTTGAAAAAAAATGAAAGTTGAGAGGTCTAAATGCACCCTTCAAAAGGATGAAAACAAGTTGGTGAATTTGATCAAGTGATGGAAAATGAAACCTCAAGGGGCTAAATGCGCCTAAGTCATGGAGGTGAAGTTTGAATTTTTTCTAAGTATCAAAACTTGAAGTAAGCCATGTGAAATGCGCCCAAACTTGAAAGAGGATTTAAAATTTTCTAAGGCATAAAAATTTCACCTCTAGAGGGAAGTACGCCCAAGCTTGCTGGGGGATGAAGAAATTTGTTAAGGCATAGGTAAATTGATAGGAAAGAGTCAGAATGTGCCAGCTTCACAGGGTTGATAAACAAATTTTCAAGTCAGAGCAAGGAAATACTCACAGGGATGAAGAAATGGGTTAAATTTGTTGAAATTTTTTTATTTTTCTAAGGTTCAAAATTAAAAAATTAAATGAACCTGTTTGTTGTATACACATGAATTTGATGCTTTCTGGAGGAAATTTTCTTCTGGGTACTGGACCGTTTTGATGAGGAATTGATTTGAAGGTCTTCCACACTTCGTTGAGGCTTCCGAGGTGAAGATCTTTGATGGGCACCAGGTTGGTGAATTTTCTAGGGAAAATTTGAGAAATTTTCTAAGGCAAAGAAAGAAATGTTTGTGAAGATAAAAGGCTTTGGCAAATGAATTTGAAGTTGATTGCCTAGGTGAATTTGCTCGAATTCTTCGTGAAGATAGTCTTCCTGAGCCAGAGAGGAATAAAATCAAGTGTTAGACTTCAGCTAGTGCAATTGAAGCTAACACTTTCAAAAGATGATTTTAAAAGTGCATCTCTTAAATACGCCCTTGAGGAGGATGAAATTTGTCTAAGGCATTGAAATATGATGTACAAGTGCTATATGCCCCAGCCTGCAGATGTTGGAAAGTCATGAAGAAAGCAAAGTTGGCTAGAGGAAAACGATGAACCCTTGGAAGTTAAAGCATGAAAATCAGGTAAGTAAGGGGAGTTTATATTGTAAGTATTTTGATGTTCTTTTTATCTGTTTTGCAGGATGAACATCAAGGCCAGAGCGTGATGACTTGAAGTGATGAAGCACGATGATATTACAACCTTCGAAGGGAGATAAAGTTATGAGTTTCAAGCCCTCCCACGAGATCTTGGTTGCACCCAAAACATGAAAGAAGAAAGTTGCATGAAATGGCTAAGTGTCGAGACCTAGTATGTGCCCTACTCAAGTGGAAAAGAAGAAATGTTTACGTTCAAGACAAGAAAATATTTCAAGTCCAAGATAAAGAAAGAGATGAAGGCCTAGGCGTTTAAGATTGACAACATGACATATTGAAGAACAAAATAGAGGAATTACTCTCAAGTCTGAGGTCCTTCGATGACCCAAATGATGTTCTCCAGCGTGCTTTGTACAACTCAAGATGCAAACAAGTTTAAAAGTTACAGCCTTGAAGTTTCAAGATTGAGAACGTGCCTGTTGTACCAATCCAAGAAGTTGAAGCAGTGTGAAAGCGTTTCTAGGTTGGAATCTTCTAGAAGATGGTGACCATTAATTGCTCATTTATTACCCCCCTCTTCTTTGTGGCGGTTTTTAGGGTGAATCTTGTTTAGGGCTGAGGTGGCACAATCTGGGCCATCCAGCCTATTGTAATCTGAGCCGTCTGTTGGACTTGGCCAGCTATAAAAGGGCATCCCCCCTCATTTGTACGGGATGAGACATTAAATTAAACAGTAGACATAGAGTACAGGGATAACTTAGAAGTAGCTTAGTATAGATTAATAGTGTAGTTGAAGAAGGAAGGTTTTCCTTTAGAAACTTTTGCAAGAAATTGTTGTGTAAAACTTTCATAATAAAAGATCTTTTCATTAATGGTGAAATTCGTCTTTGTTATGGATAGCTAGCAAGGTTTCTTCATCCCTTCTACTTCGAGTAGCGTAATTTCATTTTTATGCAAGTAGATGTTAGCTGTGGAATGTGGTGTTTGATCTAAGCAAGCTTCGCTTATCCATACCACTAGCGGGCTCACTGACGGTGTGTTCGCCTTGTGTGGTCAACTGGAAGCATTGTGGGCCTAACTTCAATCACAGTTTGAATGATGGTATGTGTCGTTGTGATGGTATCTTCATGTCAAATGATGGTTTGAATATCTTTACTCACCTCCCTCAAAGATTGCACCGACTCCGTGGAAGTTGTCCGATGCGAGGCAAAGCGAAGTTCGGTTGAAGTTTGTTGAAGTTGAGCTCCATATCCCGCACTTAGAATAGATTTAGACTCTCTAAACCCTGCCACCACTTTAAATTCAGTACTTTCTGGTTAGAATAGGAAACCCGTGCTTCATTGATAAATCTGTCGAATTGTGAAAACCCCTTCCTCTATTGTTGAACAATTTCGTTAGTCCCCTTGAAATACCAGCAAATCACATTGAGCCAACTGAGACTATTCGCATTGAAGGAACCTTGGAGTTGAACGCACGAACTCTCTCGCAATCTTAGCGTGTTGGATACTTTGATCAAAAGAGAATAGGCTAGTCGTTGGTGACTTTATTCTGTGTTGGTGCAGTCACGAAAAACACATCAACAGGTTGATTAATGGCTTCAGTCTCACTTGTAGTTTGTGGATGACACTACGTTGATTGTATTTGCCAAAATCAAAGAAGCAATTAACTTCAAATGAGCCTTGGATAGTTATCTAGCTACTTTAGGTCAGAAGATTAATGAAGCTAAGTCGTCCATTTTTTTATTTACTACCCCTCCTCTTATTTAGTCTGGAGTTGCGTAGATTCTTAGATTTCAAAATGGATCTATTCCTTTTGTGTATTTGGGTGTTCCCCTATCTGTTGGCCCCTTGACTAGGGGGGACTTGGCAAAATGTGCTTAATAAGTTCCAGGGAAGAGTCAACAATTGGACTATTAGCTGGGTTTTCTTTGTTGGAAGAGTAATGTTATTGAAATTTGTGGTTCAAGTGCTTTCTATCTACAAATGTATGGTGCAAGTTGCTCCCTTAAGCTTCATTAAGGATCTAGATGCTCTCTCTAGGCAATTCTTATGGGCTGGCAATCTTGACTCATCGAAGTGGAGTTTGGTTAAGTGGGAGACTATATGTAGATCAAAACAAGAGGGTGGCCTTGGACTGTGAAAGGTTCTCACTAGTCAGGCCTTGGCTGCCAAGCTTTACTGGTGATGGTGTACTAATCAAAATCAAGCTTGGGCAAAGATTCTTTCTTCCAAATATTTGAGGGGAGTGGCAAGTGAAGATGTGCCTAGGACCATCTTATCAAGTAAAGGGTCTATGATTTGGGACACTCTTAAAAGGGGTGCCAACCTAATCAAGCAAGGCTTGTTTTGGATTTGTAACAGGGGCTCAAAGATCCTCTTCTAGTTTGACTCTTGGGATGGACATACCCCAATCATGACCATGTATCCGCACTTACAGTCTCTTTTTCTTAGCTTTTTGGAAGCTGGTTGGACTAGGGTTGAAGATTTCAAAGTTGCTAAGAGTATGGGGTAGATTGGAGGTCTTGAAGTGGAAGGAAGCTCATGAGTGGCTACCTAGAGGATCTAATGAGGATCGTCTAGAGTTATCTTAGATTCTAGTGGGTAGAGCATGTAGTTTGTTGATGGGGAATGATATTCTGGCTTGGATTCTTGAGCCTAAGGGGGTGTACTCGGTGGCTATTGGGTATCAAGACTTGGATTTGTAGAAATATGGGGAGGATGAAGCCCCTTGGTGGAAGAATGTTTGGAATAATTTTTTTTGGTCCAAATGCAACTTTTCCCTTTGGTTAGTTTCTAGGAAAAGGTGTCCCACCTAGGATAATTTGCAAAACAAGGTTTTCAGGTGCTTTTTGTTTTTGTTCTTTATGGCAACAATAAGGAATATTCATCACATTTGTTTTTTCAATGCTCTCTTTCCAAGATCATTTGGCACCTATGGTGGGGTGTATGGAAATAGGCCTACATAAATCCTTTGTCTCTTGTTGATTTTTGGAGGAGTTTGGGGAGACCACTTGCTAAGACTTTTTATCTTTAGGTGGCTTGCAATATCAGGCCCTCTTGCATCCTTTGGTAGATTGTATTGGAGAGGAAACATAGGATCTTTAAGGGAGGGAGGATGGTTTCTCATCAAGTTTGGAAGAGGAATACTAATATGGTTCAGGAGACTATCCAGGCTAAGTGTGAGGTGGTTACCCCATTAGAGTTTGCGGAGGTGGAAGTGATGCAGGGACTAGGATTAGTGGAGAATGAATCAAGGCATGCTTTATCAAGGGGAAGACAACTCCCTAATGGGAAAATATAGAGAGAGGGTAGTTGATCTCCACTACCTGATGATGTCCTAAAGCTTAATACATATGGCTCCTTTGGGGGAAATCCTGGACATGCTAGGGTTGGAGGTGTGGGGAGGGATAGTTTAGGTATGGTGCTATTCTTCTTCTCCATTTACAAGGGCCATCAAACTAAGAATTTTATGGAAGATCTAGCTATCCTTCTAACTCTGGAGAGGGGTTGGGATCTTGGATGGTGCAAGGTCATCTATGAGTTGGACTATTTAATTTTGGTTACTATGCTGAATAAGCAGACTTGTGGTGGTGTGAATTGGCAGTTAGCTTCAGTGGTTCAACAGATTCACTGGCTAAATAGGTCTTTGGATATGGTTTCATTTGTGAGCATCTTAAGGGAGTGGAACAGTGTTGTTGATTGTCTAGAAAAATGGGTCTTTGAGCATAGGGATAATTAGAATGTTGGTGAGTGGGAGAAACTTCCCCTAGATTGCTCCCATCAGTTGAAGATGTTGATTCAAAAGGATATTCATGGGTAAGGGGGAGTGTTGGAGGAGTCATGGGTGGTAGTTTCTTTTTGTGCTTTGCTATTGTACAGCAGGGTGGACCTTTCTAACTCCTGCTGGTTGAGATTGGTTTCTATACTTGTTTTGTTGTTTCTTAGATTAAATAAATTTTTACCCCCCAAAAAAAGAAGATTAAACAATAAAACCATAAAAAATAGTTAGCTAACCATTGATTCATTATATAAATAAACATTTTAAAAGCATAAATTTAAAACCCTTAAACAACGTTTAATAACTTACCAACCCTAGTACTAAGATCTTGCATTATTAATGTGAATTTATAGCCTTAAAACAATAAAAAGCATTTTGAACTTTTTAAACTCCAAAATTTGATTTAAAAAAAACAATGCAATGAAATTTTGATATTCCTATTGCTTCAACCAAATTCAAAAAACTGAAACAACACTTAAAAATCTGAACTATGGTGAAGTTTCTTAGCTTTATCTTGAACTTGAAGACTTAACAAATGATTTCAATAATTGATTGACAAAGAGGATTGAAGTATTGCTCTTCTTCCTCTTCCACTTCCATTTCCTCCATGCTCCTACTCTTCCTCCTACTATTACTCAATGCAAATGGAAAATACTTGAAACTTGATATTGATTTCAACTAAAGTGAGCTAGGTTATTTATAGATTTTTTGGGGGCTATGATGTGTTGTCGGGCCTCAATTACACTTTCAAATTAGGGTTATCTTTTGTTTAACTACTTTTTTGAATGTTTGAATGAGTGGAACACTATGGGGATTCCCTAGCATCCTTGGAAGAGTCGAGAGATGTGCATGTGTCCTTAGGACATTGGGATTTCCCCAACATCCCCTATAGAGGGGGATGCACTTGAAAAATCCCTTGTCTTAGCAGCAGTGGGAGAACATTTGTCCCTATCTCTAAGTACCCAAAACCTCCTAGGAAATTAGTTTTTTAGGGCAGAACAATAAACGTTTACATTATTTCCATTTGGGATCTTATTTAAGGGTTCTTTTTATAAAATTCTATTATTACAAATTTCCATCCTTGCTACACAAAATCAATCATGACCAATTGTTAGCAAAGTGCAACTAAGGCTCCAAGGTCTTGTACTACTGGATTCATGGATTTAATTCTTATAATTAATAAGCATGCAAAAACTACTGTGGGTAGAATTTCTTTTCCTACAAGCTATTATCTAATCATTCAAGCAAACTTCATCTATAACTAAACAGTCCACTTTTTTGTACATGTCTAAACAATTGCATCTATGTCTAGGTCAACTTGTCCAAGACTATCACCAAGCAACAAGGATAAAAATAGTTTATGAAAATCCCATCTACTACTTGCTTCAAATGTCAAGACAAGGCACAAAATCAAGATCTTTGTTTGACAAGAAAGGAAAGTAAAAAATGCCATGAGTGCAAACCAATGCAATAGCCAAGGGAATAGGATGATGCTTTAGTGAAAGTAGAATATAAATTATTTATTTTCTCCATCCTTAGTAAAATATTTAAGCCTTTGTAAATTGTAATAGCCTGAATTTTTGTTTGTTTTGATCATACTGCTTAAGGAATCAGTCACTTGGCTAAGTGAAAAATGAGAGAGGACACCATGCCTTCTTCCTCCTAAAGAGAGAAATATATATCGGTCCATTAGATGTGACCATAGTCACCAAGTTTGAAAATTTTGATTCATTCAATAGGTAAAAAAAATGGAAATCTAGATCAGTAAAATTTCTACAGCAAAAAATATCCAAACTAAATTGGAAAATCTAGCTTGTCCAAAAAATATGTACCAAATCCTCCTAGATTTGTTAACTATTGTTGTGAAAAACAAATAAGCAAGAAATGTAATCCATGATCTAGTTCGTCTTAGTATTTGGGAACCAAAAAATCCAAAAAAGGATCAATTAACTTTACTGAAAAGATTTTCCATGCCAAGTATAATGAAAAAGGCCTTTCCTTCTAAATTTGGCAATATGCATGGTCACCTAGACAAAAAAAGCACTATATTGCATATGTCCTTGAGATATAATGAAGCCTTGTTCATCTTTGAGGATATGAGGAAAAATGTGATCAATATTCTTTGCTATGATCTTGAAGAAATTTTAGTAAATTGTGTTACATAAAGAAGACACTTTACTATATTGTGTTGCATAAGTAGATGGGATAAAGTCATCAAAGGAATTCAGTTTTTGGTTGGTCATAAGAGCTATGAAGTGTGAGGTAATATCTTGGAGACATATTGGTCTCAACATTCCTTGAGGATTTCATAATTGATATGTCAAGTTGCAATACAAAAAATTTCCTAGAAATTATTCGAATCAGTTGCTCTTTCTATTTTAAGAAAAAAGCATAGAGCTCTAATTCTTACATTAGAGCAAGATGATCCAATAAAATGTTGATCCCCATTGACTAGAGGTATGGTCTGGAAGATCTTTTTTCAATTGTTCTTGGAGTAGAGAATTTCATATATGTACAATTTTAGTTAATACTGTTGATGTGTTTTTTGTGACCGCACCAACGCAGAATAAAGTCGCCAACGGCTACCCTATTCTCTCTTGATCAAAGTATCCAGCACGCTAAGATTGCAAGAGAGTTCGTGTGTTCAACTCCAAGGTTCCTTCAATGCGAATAGTCTTAAAAGTCTAGAATTTTATGCCGTCTGCGGAAATCCGGTCCACCCGGATTTTTCCGGATTTTCTGCCAGGCTTTGTGCAAATTGAAATATTGGATTAAATTGATGAATTTGATGATAAATGCTTAACACCCCATGCTTAATTTGATATATTACACGATGTTACATACATTCTTGGTGTTGAGCATTTATCATGTGAATTTGTGTCAAAAACTGTTTACAGCTGGAGGACTTTATGGATGACATGTGAATCTGACCTTGCTGGAGATCCCTGGCCGACATGGATAATATTCATGCATTTATTGCAAATCTTGTCCTATTTTGAAATTCTCCTGGCCGACCTGTTTTGGGGCCAGTTATTATTGTAAAATCTAATTGGGCCGACATGTTTGGGGTTTTCTATAAATGGCGTTTGTGCCTCATTTGTAAAGGGGTGAGAGATTAGGAGAAGATTTGATAAAGAGCGAATTTAGCAGTAGAGTAGAGGTAGAACATTGGAATTGTTGCTGGAGTTTGGTGATTCAATACAATTGAAGGCATTGTGATTTTCTGGTGATCTCTTTTGTGTTGACTTATTTTGCATGGTTCTTATGATTCTATTTTTAAAATTGCTCATGGTTATTAGATTTAGATTTAGATCTAATTCAATGATGTTCATGATTTAATGTTTGAAGTGTTTGCAGCAATCTCTGGTCCATACTTTTTGCAGCTAGCTGATTGTTAGTTGCTTTGTAAAGTTAGCCTGGACCTTCATATTCATTGTGCTTGGTTCAATTATGGAGATTTATTCATTTCAACTGCAATTGGGTTGTCTTGGGTGAATGTTCATGATCTGAAAATCTTTAAAACCTTAGAAGATTGCACTATTTCTGTAAGATTGCAGATTAATCTTGGTCAAGCAGAGATTGGTTTCGTTGGGATTGGTCCATTTCAAGTGTTTATCATTTGCATTGTTAGTCTTAGAAATAGAATAGAATAGAATCTCTCTAAACCCTTATCTCTTTTGCTGTTTATTTTGAATCTGGGTTAGTTTTAGGATTGAAAGCATCGCTAAATTGTTGCATCTGATGAAAATTCACTTCTAGCATTGTTCATTTGTAAGGCCCCTTGTGATTACCGACATTTTCACATATTATCTAAGTTGTTTTATGCATTGTCAAGACCTGACACCCGAGAGACCTTGGGGTGATTTTTAGTAACTTGTTGTTGAAAATTACCTTTCAAAAGAGATAGAATATTGCATTCTGTCTGAGTTGTTGCTGTGCAAAAAACACCATCAACAGGGCATACAACACCTGTGCATCATATTTCAATGCCTTAGACAAATTTCATCATTCTCAAGGGCATATTTAAGAGATGCACTTTTAAAATCATCTTTTGAGAGTGTTAACTTCAACTGCATCTTCTTCAAGGAATTTATTTCACCAGCTGAAGCGTTGACAACTTTGATTTTATTCATCTCTGACTTGAGAAGATTCAACTTCGTGAAAAAAATTGAGCAAATTCACCTAGGCCATCAACATCGAATTCATCCGCCAAGGCCCTTTTATCTTCAGAAATATCATTTATTCCTTGCCTTAGAAATTTTTTAAAATTTTCCCCTTAGAAAATTTATCAATCAAGTGCCCATCAAAAATCTCCATCTCGAAGGCCTTGGCAAGCAGTGGAAGACTTTGAAATCCATTCTTTGTCGAAGATCTTCAATACCCAGAAGAAAATTCCCTTCAAAACGTGTTGAATTCATGGGTCTACAAACGAAGGGGTACATTTAATTTTTGAATTTTAAACCTTAGAAAAATATATTTCTTATCAAATTTATTCTAATTCATCTCTGGGCGAATTTTCTTGCTCTGACTTGAAAATTTTATCATCCTCGCGAAGTTGGCACCTTCTGATTCATCCTCGCCAATTTTATTCATGCCTTAACAAATTCCACCACCCTCCATCAGACTTAGGTGTATTTTTCCTAAAGGTGAAATTCCAACACTTAGAAAAAATTTCAAATAATATCACTATCATAGGCGCATTTAGGCATCAAGGAGGAATTTGAATTTTTTTTTTTGCCTTAGAAAATTTTCTCCATTCATCTTCAGTCATAGCACATTTACCCCTCTTAGCTTTCACTTTCATTTTCCTTAGAAAATTTCTTGCCTCCCCAACTTGCAAGGGCGCATATGGCTAGCTGAACTTTCAGTTTGTGATACATAGAAGAATTTTTTTTTTTAACCAGTTGCTTAAGGTGGGCGCATTTTACTAGGGGTACTTCTAGCTTGCTCATCTAGAAACCTTTTAAATCACCCTTCACAAGGTGGGCGCATTTTGATGGGCCTCTTGCCATTTACCAACACTTAGAAAGTCTCTCATGTTTCCTCACAAGCTTGGGCGCATTTAGGAGTTGATGCTTCAAATTTCAAACACTTAACCAAATTTCCACCCTTCTCTTCTCTAGGCGCATATGGACGTCCTCACTACAAATTTCATATACTTGAATATTTTTCAGCCTTTCCACAAGTCAAGGCGCAAATGAGGAGTTGGACTTCAAATTTTCTATACTTAGAATATTCTTTGCATGCACCGCGCCTTGGAATCTTCTATCTTTGCATGGGCGCATTTTGAGGTCTCAGCAGGATATTTCAACATTTAGAATCTTTTATGCTTGTGAAGTGGGCACATTTGGCATAAGGAGGTGGACTAATCTCAACACCTTTGACTTATGTCTTGACCCTGCTTCCAAGATGGGCGCATTTCACATGCTAAAGAGGACTTAACTTTATTCCAATGCCTTTGCCACCATCTACTTTGCATGGGCGCATTTAGGAGTCAAGCTGGACTTATCTCATACACTTAGAATTTTTTATTAACCTTTGCTAGTCATCTCCTTGAGGGTGCATTTGAGGGGTGGTGGTGGACTTAAGTCTTATACTTAGAAACTTTTTTCACTTTCTCCTTGAGGTGGGCGCATTTTGCATGTGGAGCAAGATAAACTTCCAGACTTAGAATTATTTTTTTTCCACCACCTTGAGGGTGCATTTGGCATGCTGAGGAGGAAGTTTTCATGCCTTAGTTTATTTTCTATCAATCTCTTGACATGAGGGCGCATTTAGGGGGTGCTACAAGATGTTTTTCAGACTTGGAAAATTTTATCAACTGCCAGCTTGAGGGCGCATTTTGATATATGAGCAGGATGAACTCCAAACTTCGGCGTTTTTCCCTCATCCTCACTAGCCAGCTCAATACTTACTATAAATAGTAAGTCCTTTGATTTTCACATCTTTGAAGCTCGGATTGATTTGAAATTTTAACCACTGGATCTTCATGACCTTGTTAGTAGGTTCATACTGCCATCTTGAGCTGACCTGCTATTTATAGTACGTTTCTAAAGGTGGTTTACTATTTATAGCAACTGCTTGTTTCTGAGACCTCCATAACTCTGTTTGACTTGAAATTTGACTGACGTGCTCCTCATTGGTAGACTTGCCCATTCACACTGGTGCCTTCTGCTAGTTTACTATTTTTAGCCAGTTTATGGAACGCCTTACTATAAATAGTAAGTGCTCCGATTGCCCTCAAATTTTACTGGCGGATAGCTTGAAAGATACTGATCGTCGTGGGATACACCAGTTTTCAAAAATTCTGGCATTTTACCCTCATTTTGGGTCCCAAAGCTAGACACTCTAATTTGACTTGCATGTATATCAAATGACTTCCGTTTGACCTCGTTTTTGTTGCACTTCGCCCTGTTTGTGGTTTTGATGCGTTGGGCAGCTGCCGGAATGGACCTGCTAAAAATAGTAAGTCTCTGAAAACTGATCATCTTGCTTTGCATGTCACATCATTGCGAAGCTCTTGAAAAACCCATAAGGAATCATTAGACATGCAAAGAAAACTCTGACATGCAAACCCTAAAAATAGCCTCTGAAAGCTGAATACTGAAAGTCATTGTCTCATTTTGCATGTTATATCGTCATGAAGGTTTCAGAAAACCTAGAAGGAATCATCAAACATGCATTGGAAAACTTCGCATATAAACCCTAAAATCTGCTCCGGAAGCTGAACTTGCTAAAAATAGACAACTATTCGTTTTGGCTCAAAACTTGCAGACGAGCAGCTTGATACATTCTGAATGTAGTGTGACTGAGAGAATTTTAGTAGTGCTTTGAAAACGCCCCAAATTAGGTACTTACTAAAAATAGTAAGTTGTTGGAATTTGATGAAACTTAGCTGGGAGCCTGCTGGAAGCACACTGACTGCAATATGAAGCTCAAATTCCAACTTATTCACCCCATTTGACCTTAAATTGACCAGAAAAGTACAAACCCTAATTCAATAGACTTGGTCGAAATTTCATGTTTAAGCTCACGGACGGGCACATCCCTAAAAAAGTAGACAGCAGAAAGAGAGAGACGACAACAAAACAAACCAAAAACCAAGCCAAAAGACCCGAAGAAAGCAAAAATTAGGGGGTCCCCATTTGCAATGGGGTGATGTGTGAAAGGTCACAACAAATACCATAGGACCTCTTTTTGGAAACATCAAATACCATAGGCCCATAATGCTATTTGTAGACCCCTAAAATTGACACATCGTCAACTACCTAATAAACTGAACATTACCTCTATAACCGATTGAATAAATCCTTATTTATCCAATTAATTATTCAATCTTCATCTTCTATTTAATTAAATAATATTTTATTATTTAATAAATAAAATCACTATTCATCCAATCCCGTTGCTAGCCTAAATCACTTAATCATCCTTCTTCTATAGTCCACCTTAGATAAATAAATTTAAATATTTATTTACCTAAGTTCTTCATCCCCTTTCCAAAAATTAAATAAACATGCGTATTTATTTAATTCCCTTTTTCATCCACTTTTCACTAGTGAGTTAAAATTAATTAACTTACTAACCCCTTACTTGCACATTCCTAATCCTACTAAAATCCCCTCAAATCCTCCACATCCTCCAAGATGTACAAAGGCATGGGTCCTTTGTACACAAGGCATGGGCTTTTGTACATGTGACATGGCTTTGGCACCATGTCACATGGGTCAAAGGACTTGCCCATCCCTCAAGGGTACTCCCAAGTACCCTTCTCATCCTCACCATCCACTTCTCCCAAGGGGAATCTCCACCGTCGATTTCTCCTCAATCCGTCTACCCTCTCCATACATCAATCATATGAGGACACTTGTCCTCCTCTCATCTTTCCAAGGTTTTCAACCATTTACAAGCCCTTGATCTTTATTTTTAATCCTAGCCATCCAATCTTATAGCCAAAAATATATAAATAGGATGCCATCCTAAAACATTTGAATCATACCTTGGAATACAACCTTATGCTATTGGAGAGAGCACTCGCATATCTCATCATCCACTAATCTTGAGCACAACCACCATGTCTTGGTGCAATTGGTGAGAACTTTATTTGTTTTCATTAATATTTGCTAACCCTTTGCTTTATCATCATGTTGCATTTATTTTGGGTAGGATAGGTTAATTTCATTTTAGCTTGTTCTTTTATGCTCAAAATTTCATGTACACACTATTGATCTACAAAAAATGGTAAACTTCTTCCTATCTTTTATTTTCTCTTCCTAGCATTTTCTTCTCATCCATTTTTTTTCTTTGATAAAGTGGATAGTCTGAAATTTGAATAGCATCATGACATTAAAACTTTATTTCTACTACAAGACAGTAAACATATTCATTATGTAAAACTAAACAGTCATAGAACCATTCACAGGAATACTACAAGAAGGTGAAAGTCTCTATATGCACATTGGAATAAAACTTGCAATAAAAGATATATCGCAAAACAAACCTTGGGCAACCCTGTACTACCACTTGTATACATTATAACTGCAACATCTGAAGCTACAGGCAAATTTGGATCCACAGGATGCTGCAAACTTAGTCTTTCAACTTCCGAAAATGATACCACTGTCCAGCTGGTATTGTTTTCAGGAAAAGAAGGTTCAGATATAACGCCCTTGTCTTCCATGTAAACAATACGCCTTACAGAACCCACATGCACGCTTATGTCGGTGATCTTTTTCAGCTGCTTGGAATCACAAATTACCGTTGACACTTCTGTCTGTCACACCGTACGACTAGAAGATCAGATTATATAAAAGAAACTAGCTCAAAGCAGCCAAGCAAATAAAAATATTACACCAAAAGTGATCATATACATTTTCCTCATTTATGAATGCAATTATTCTGGAGAAGTTGCTATTTTCCAAAAATCAGTCCTCTGACATTAAACTTCTGATTTAAAACTAAATCATAAATTGAAGAGGTAAACCAAGAAAAATTCATAAAGAAAGGGGATGAAGTCAGGAAATATTTTCATATAGTACTTTTGATTCAAAATAAACCTATTGAAAATTGTTTTCCAATTGGGTAGAATTAACTAAAAGGCCTTATTGAGGTACTATCAAATTTCATTATGTAAGATGAAGACAATACTGCCATTGCTATGTGTCCCTCTGTAGTTTAGAAGATGAAGATAGGTCAACATCATTACAAGATAATACGCTACTCAAATCAATTTCAATTTACCTTTTGCCAAAAGATAGGAAAAAGTAAAAACACTTAAAGTGCCTCTTAAGGAGTCAAAGAATGGTACTTTTCTAGCAATTGTATTTACTTGAAATGTTGAATAAAGAGCAGAATACATCTAATAGTTTAAAAGCATAAGATTTGGCATGGAACATTAGGTTGAATGACATTAAATTGCTTCCATCATGCAAAGTGGGACTTCATTTGCTATTCCTTTTATTGTTTAGAAAAGTCTTCCTAGCTGTAACTCCATCAATTTGAATGATTTTAATTTTTAACATTGATGTTTCCTTTATAATTTTTCAGTCAATTCACATATTTTATTAAAACGTTGATATTGTTTAAGAGCAAAAGATTTGACATGGAACATTAGGTTGAATAAAATTGCTTTCATCATGCAAAGTGAGACTCCATTTGCTGTTACTTTTATTGTTTAGATAAGTATTCCTAGTTGCAACTCCATCAATTAGAATGACTATATCAACTTTTTAATAAAATATGTGTATATACTGAAAAATTATAAAGGAAACATCCATGTTAAAATCTTTCATATTAAAACCAAAAATGCAACTACACGGACAAATTTGAAAATTTTCTTACTCCATACTATAAGATTTACTAAACATAGCTGCACCAAGAACCTAGATGATAGGTTACAAACCTCGTTAAGTGAATGAATAAGTGCCTCCTCTCCCAAAGATGCATATATGGTTACCACTGTGATGTTGTGCCGGAAGCATCCCTGGACCAAGTAAAACTATCTATGTTAAGTTTGGAATGGGCAAAACAGATGCTTACAAGATGTAGAATGAGAATGGGGCATGAACATGTTCACATAGACATTTCTCTATTTGTAAGATAACAAAACCATGCAAACAAAATCACAAAAGCATAAATGAAATTATTCCTATTGTGTTTCTTATCAACTGTCTTAGGACATCATACAAAACAATGCAAGTATCATGTTTATGAATGTATTTTCCTAATGACCACATTTACTTACAATACAAAAGTGACCTCGTTACCAAAGGCCAAGAAATAAAATAGAAGCATGCCAAATCCATTAAAAACATCTATATTTTTCTTTCCCAGTACTGTAACTGAAAATGAAAGCAGATATAATGCATAATTTGAATATTTGAAAACATTGAAATAGATGATCCACCTGCAAAGCAATAAGCCATTCTCCTCGAGTTTCAGCAAAGATTGCAGCTCGTTCGCCTCTTTGATGGCCTAGATTTACCAATCCTGATGCAAAGTTGCAAGCACGCTCAAATGTTTCTGCATAACTTAACCATTCATAGTTTCCCAGATGTAACTTCTCCAGGGTTCTTCCATTTTCACTGACTTCTGTTTCTCGGCTAATAAGCTTTCGTGACCCAAGCAATCGCATTTGACTGTGTTTCTTGCATGCCTGTTCAAAGAGGACTGCTAGAGTTGTAGCTCCTTCCCAAGGTGATTTTACTAGCACTGGAAATTTGCAATTCTGAATTGTGAAAACAGGATCCCCCCCAACTTTCACATGCACTCCACGTACTTTCTGCTTTTTCTTGTTCATAAATACCAGGGAAAGAAGAACAGGAAGAAGGACAGCAACGAAACCAGAAGTCATGTTTCTATGTGGATTACTATTCTCAACAGTTATTACAGAATTTCCTTCACATGCTGACTGTAGCAAGGGCACTGTGTTATCATTCTTGTTTGTGTAAGTCATGTGACCTGTGAAAGGTATAACAAGAAGATTAGCTGTAATGGAAAAGGTCCAAAATCCCCAGTTCAATGTGGTGATCATTTCGAATGAAATAATACAGAGATAAACAAAAATTCTTGAATCTCTTGTGCCACAACCAACACTAAAACAATGACACAAGAATACAAATGTTTGCATCTCATACAAAAGACTGCTGCTGTTTTAAAATTAAATGCCAAGTCAGCTTCAATGTACTACCAGAGTAGCAACAGCCTAAAGTCATGTTATTTTTCACCCATGTAATACATAGATGGTAGAAACAGAATGAAAAGAAAAGTCGAATACACATGTTAAATTTCCCCAGAAGTCATGCAAAAGCTAACTATTTTTTCCCTACACTTGCTCTTTAGTAGCATTTGGCCCAAAAAAGGAACAAAAATGTCAAGTATGCCAGCCTCATAGATCGTTGGAAGATTTACATTAATGGAACCTCCCACAAACTATAAGCAATGTGCTACTTGAGCCTGAGTTATCAGTTACAGTAGAGAAAGCTAAAAGCTTAAGCTAGTAAACATGCACCAAAGCAACAATAACAAATCCAGGTTTGACAGCAGGTATGCGATGAGATGAAGCTGATAACCATTTGCATATGAAAACCATTGCCCTGTTAACTACACAATTGTCACAGTGTGAAAGCACTTTATAAAAATGCATCAAAGAAGCTAGATTGAAGCATACCCAGTTCCATCAACATAGGTTTCAGCTTAACGTTTACATACGATGGTATGCAAAGTTCCATCTTAATCAGATTTAACGAAGGTTACCCCAAGTTTTCGTGATGGGAATGACAAGGGACAGCGGGACGAGTCCCCAAGTTTCCGATTTTTGAGGCCAAATTTAGGGACGACAAGGGACGGCTATATAAAAATATAGGGAAATTTTAAATATTCAATAGATAACATGGATAAGGCATGCATAATATACATTATAGAACATTATCATATAACATTTGTGTTCAAGTTGATATGGTTTATTGGGTATGCATTGATCTTAATGAATAAGTTAGAAGTTATTCAATGGAAAGCTTGATTTTGAACTAAGAAAACAGATACTCTTATGATAATTTTTTTGTTTATAGATAAATGGAACAAGGGAGTGCAGCCTTCTAAGAATGATGTGAGTTGCATTAGGCAAATAATCTGCACAGTTATCATGTTATTGTTTTGCATGATCAGATGTCCCAGGGCCCGCTATGTATCATCTTCACAATAGAGTAAGACCTATGAGACTTATGTATGAGGCACGGTAGCATTGAGAACACGCACTGAGTGTTGGGTTATTCATTGGAATTCATCTAGACACCCCAGTACATAAACCAATATTGAATAATTGTATCCGTTACACTTATCCAAAGTTTTAAGACAACAAGCAATGGCACCAATTTATTTCATGGGTGGACATAATTAAGTTCACACTCCCTTGCTATGAAAATGTGTTTTTTTTTTTTTGACCATGCTTTGATGCGGCGGATGGTTGACCATCTTGGGGACGGCCAAGGGACTTCTAGGATGGCTAATTGTCCCGAGGACGGCTAGGGGACTCCGAGAAGTCCCCTGGCTGTCTCCAAGTTCCCTGGCCATCCCCGTCCCCTGTCCCTTGGCCATCCCCAAGTCCCCTGGCCGTCCTCGGGACTGGTCAGCCGTCCCCCATCCGGTCAACGGCATCCCCCTGTTTTGGGGACGTTTCCTAAAAATTTTGCAAAAAAGGGGATGGTCCCCTATCGTCCCCTTGCTGTCCCTTGGTACCCGGGACGTCCCGGGGACAGGGACAGGGCATTGGGGGGGGGGGGAACGTGTCCCCGGGTTTCCCTGGATTTAACATGTATCAAAAGGCATCCAAAAGACTTAAGGTGTCAATCACTAAGGTTTTGCACCATGTGCTTTGGCTACATTGGGAAATTAGCATGCATGTTTCACTGATGTGTTTAACATGGGTGAAACTATCAGCATCGACCCTTCCATACATTTAACCTGGGTACATTGCTAAGCATCAATTTAAGTGTCTTGACTCTCATTTAATCCAGGTTGTAGATGTGGCTCTTGGCATATATAATGTTTCTTCACTCTCATTAGTCTGTATAGAATCTTTGAATTATGAAATGAAATTCATTGAATGCATAAAAGTTACCTATAATTTGACCAATACAAAGAGACTATTAATATTTCCAAGATTTGTTCAGACACGGTCTCTTGACAAATCCTAGTAATGCAATTACAATATATACTTAGTATACATTCTAATAGCATATGGGAGACAACTATGATCATGGTTATTGGATTGCCTACAGATTATAAATGATGTCTCCAGGCTACAAGAAGAAAGGTCCAGCATTAAGACAGTATCATATCAGATCTTAAGCTCAACATCTAGGCATACTTCCAAAGGTTACATTATAATGTGCATCCACATTATACCCAGAGAGCCGAAAATATAGCTAGTGCTTCGTCCTTTTTTTCTAAAATCCACTAATTTGGAAAAGCTGTTCTGAATAAGCTGCACTGAAGCTTTTGATCAACATTTTAAGCAAGCTCCCTGACTTAAAACCCGGAAATGAAATTTTGTAAGGAATCATAGATCACCATGAAATATAAATATACTGTTACAAGGTTCAATTGGAAAATTATTGTAAGTGGAATTTATTAGAGTGTTGTGTAAGTGTCAACAAATAATGTTTATGTGTCATTAAGCATTGAATAGATGTCACTAACAGCTGTTGAGAATCCCAGTTCGTTGTCACTAGAATCAGTTTGTTGTCAAACAGCTACAGTTAGTAGTCAATCTGTTTAGCACGATTATAAGAAGATTGTTGGGTCCGTTACATGTATAAAAATGTATTGCTGTTGATGAATAAAGCACGGAGTCTTTTTTTCTATTCTTCATTACTTTTTTGCTGCTGTTATAGTTCTAATTTGATATCAGAGCTGTTCGATCTGCTACAACTGCTGCAGTCATACTTCAACGTAGTTGTATTATCGTTTCCTGTCTTCCTTTACTCCATTGTGTGATTTGCTATCTTTGTAATGGCAGTTTTGAGGCGTCCATCTGTGCAGTTCTAACAAGAACTGTGAGACAGCTAATTGCTATTGTTTAGCGTGAGAGGAGCAAAATAGAGGTCGATCAGATGGGTGTGTAAAGTGTGGAAGTGGGAAGCCATGAGCTACCCCATGTACTGCTTGTAAGATTCTCGAATCTAGAAGGTGGTTCAAAAGGTTTTTAAAGCCCCTACTTCTACCTCGAATCCTTTTTGCTATGAAACATTCACAAAGGTTTTTTTTTTAAATAATTAAAAAAAAAGTTCTGTTTTCCTTACAGAAGTTTATGAAAATGGAAGTACCTCTAGAAAAGTTTAATGGTCATAATTTTCATAAATGGAAAGTGAAAATACAAATGCAATTGATGAACACAAATTATGGAGGTACAGTGAATGGTATAGAAATAGTAAGTACAAATGCTAAAAGAAAGATTGATTAGGGAAGCAGAGATGAAAAGCCAAGACAATTATTGGTCTTGCTCCTTTAGATTTGGAATTACATCACGTCGATTTGGAAAAATCATCTAAAGAAATGTAGGGAATTAAATAAGTTGTTTGGAGCAAAAGCAACAAATGCAAAGTTCTCTTTGAAGCTGCAATTATTTAGATTCAAGATGTCTGATGAAATTACTATGTCTAAGCACAAATAATTTGAGATCTCTCATTAAACAACTAGCAAAAGTTGGTGTTGTGGTAAATAAAGAAGATTTTAAAGCTATCTTGTTAAATAGTCTACCTTCAAAATATAGCAATGTTATTTTTACTCTTAGTCAAATGCCTTCATAAACTTTAGAAGATGATTTCAATGCTCTTAGTTGAAGAAATGAGAGCAACTACATGAGATTCAAGGGGATTTACTTAGCAAGAACTTGCATTATACTCAAAAAATGGGAAAGAGAATGTCAGGTAAGAGTGAGATTGAATGTTACTATTGTAGAAAAATAAGTCATACAACAATTAATTATAAAATTCATGCTAGTGATCTTCTCAAAGGAAAAGTTAAAAAATCAGTAAATATAGTAGTTGTTGAAGAACCACCAGATGATAGTGATGATGACTTCATTGAAGATGAGACAGTTGTTCTATTTTGAAGAGGCCAACACTTTGAAAGAAGGGAGGGATGTGATAAATAATAGTTAGATGCGCAATAGTCCGAGGTTCTTGTGGATCAAAGAAACTATTCCTCATTGGGGTTATGAGACATACATGTGAGGACTGGTGTCCAATAGTTCAAAGAGAGATCCAAAAATCTGGAAGTCCAACATCATACCTTTACAAGGGTGATGAGACACTTCATGTGCAAATAGTGTCCAAAGATGTTGGGAATTTGGATGATAGTTAGGTGACTAACCTGTAATTGAGAGTAGCTTGAAGAAGTCTTATTGGTCCCAAAACTGTTTTCAAAGAACAACTTCTGCATAATGTATTTCCTATTATTTTGTAGTCAATCAATTTAGTGTTGTAGCATTAAGAGGGGGTGTTGGAGAAAATGATTCAACATAAACACATGTCATAATAGAGTGTTGTGTAAGTGTCAACAAATTATATTTATGTGTTATTAAACATTGAATAGATGTCAATAACAACTGTTGAGAGTCCCAATTCGTTGTCACTAGATTTAATTTGTTGTCAAACAGTTACAATTAGTTGTTAATCTAATCTATTTAACATGATTACAAGAAGGTTGTTGGATCTGTTACATATATAAAAATATATTGATGTTGATGAATAAAGTACCGAACCTTTTTTCCTGTTGTTCATTATGTTTTTGCTGCTGTTATATTTTTAATTGTTAATTACCAAATTTAAGTCACCAAATTGAAAAAAAAAATACCTAAATTTTTCTTCAAGCCATAATCGGCTGACTATCTGTCTTTTTCGCAGAAATTTCAACAAATATATTCAAATTGTCAGGTTGACGAAGGTATCTTTACGGCATAAATACTTTACAGGCCACATTCTGTCTCCTAGATTATATGCTTATAAAATTCAGTGCATATTTGTCTTTGAATTCACTCTAAATATTCTTCCATTTTGCTCCACAAATCTTATGGCAAGATCTTTGAGTACAGTTAATGGCTTGCTTGCGTAAATTACAAATGACTTTAGAAGGCCAGAAAGGTGAATAGAGTCATCGACCAATAAATCAAGGCAGAAAGATAAGCTAATTATTTAAGTTACAGCCCAGCCAGCCAGCATTATCGTTAGCGTATGCGATCATCTTGTGGGAACGGGAACTTTGTGCTTTACATTATCTAAATTGTTCAAATTTGAACTCCCCTGGCTTTGAGCCTTCGGCAAAGCTTCTGATAAGTCAAGCCTCTCCATTCTGTCTAAGCTTGAGGTACTGTCAGATCTGAAGCTCGAGGCTTAGGCATATTTCCAAGGGAAATTATAATGTTCATTGGGTTAGACTCCACACCATCCGTAGAGAACCTATGTTAAAGGGTCTATTGGTTTTAGGTTCTATCGCAGAGCCAAACGGAGCGAGTCGGAAGCGCGTGCCACCTAGGGTACACTGGATACATCCCAGACATAACCACAAAGTACCCGTGGCAGCAGGGCTGTACCCTGGCTGAACCCCACAGGATTTTTTAAAATAAAAACATCCTACGTCCTCTGCTCCTGCCCCACACAGAATTGCAAGAACAATATCCATCACCCGCGTGCAAAGCTGTTGATGGTTACGAACTTGATCAAAATTTTGATGAGCGCAGTGCATTTTATCCGGATTTTAATGAAGATGTTTGTTCAAATTGCACAGCATTCTAAGCTGTTTGAGGAGCGGCGTCGTCCGCGGTTTTCATTTACAAGAAATACAGACTAAAGCAATGTCTCGTGGAGGAGGCTTATTTTAAAATAGATGGTTCTATGTAGTTTAAGTTTAAAAGTTTAAGCCCTTAAATTTATGGAAGCAGAAGGTCTCATGGAGGGGGCTTATTTTAAAATAGATGGTTCCATGTAGTTTAAGTTTAAAAGTTTAAGTTCTTAAATTTATGGAAGTCCATGGTCTCAAATCTTATTATTTTGTATATTCAATTGCACAAATAAAAAATATAAAATAAAATTAATTGATGGAAATTTAAAATTTTCATATAGTGATAAATAGTAGAAAAAAAGTTTAAGTTGGTAGGGCAATTTCTAATCCCACCCCATTTTTCCTTAAATTTTCCAACAACAAAAAATCTAATTAATCCTTTAGCTTTTTTTTTGCTTCATGGACCTCTCTCCTTCAAATTAAATCCTAAAGCCCCCTCGTGCACCCTAATATTTTTGTTTACTTTTTACTTTTTTGTTGTTTTTGTTATTTTTTAAGTTAATTTTCCTTGGAAAAGTTAATATTAAGTTAATATTTATAATATATATTAATATTTTAAAATTATAATTCTATTATTATTGTTAGATTTAAATTTTTTGATTTATTGCATTATAGTTAATTAAAAGTATTATAGTTAATCTATTGTGAATAATTGGGGAGGATAATAGTATGTTTCTTCACTACACTATTTCAAAATTCAAAATCTTGGAAGTGAAATAAACAAGTGTCACTAGTAGCAAGTACTTGTCTTTGTAGCATTACAATAATAATATTTTGTTAGATGAGTTATGATATTATGATATAGTAATTCAAAGATAGAGCGGGCAATGGTTTAAGTCAAATAGATTATTGGAAGATTATAATTTTTCTAGGTAATGGCTTAAATTTGATTCCTAGTAAACAAAAACCTATGAATTAATATTAGGAATAGGATATGAATAATAATATTAGATGAATAGAGGTTCATCTTATAGTATGATGGTAAAGTGGTGTTGCTGTTGTGGTCACCATGGCTCAAAGTGGGGCTATTGTGATCGTGGACCTTGTGTTGTTGGTATTCATGCCAAGTGACTTAATGCTCTAGATCTATTAATCATAGTTTAAGATTTAATATAAATTTAAAAAATTATAAATAAATAAAAAAGAAAGACAATTTAAAATAGACATAAAGAAATCTCAAAAAAAGTCCAAATTTTACACCAATGCTATTAAGATAAATAATTTTGAAACATTTTATAGTTATAAATCTAGCATTTCTATTTTACAAAATATAAATATTTTTTGAATATAAAAAAAAAATGATTTCTTTATTGTTGTGAAAAAATTTATTAATAACTAAACAAAACTATTGAAATAAAACATTTTAACTAAATAATAATATTTAGATTTATTCAATTTAAAAATTTAAATTTAAAAATAAATATTTTATAATTAATTATTTATAAAATTATAATTTATTTATTTATTTTTAAAATATTTACTATTTCAAAAAAAGACTTTGAGCCTAGAACAAATCTTTATCTTTGTCTAATACCTTATTATACATAATTTGACCCTTTTGTTGAGTCTTTTGGTACTACCTCTATTTGGGTGAGATTCTCTAACCTTCCTTTGCATTTCTTAGGGTCCTCTAGCCTCTTCTTTATTGGAAATACCCTTGGTAAATTTATTTCATGAACAAATTCCAATCTTCACTACTTTCACATGTATTTTGGTTGAACTAAATTTGTGATATTGTTAGGAGGATTCAACAGTGTAGTTTTAGGAGTCAAACTAGTTGATACTAATATCACTATTTGACACGCTGAGGAAAATACCTCCTACTTGAAACAATTATCAACAAAGATTAATATCAAGATTGGCAGTGAAATTTGGAATCAATTGGTGGACTACACAGAACTACCTTTTAAGTGAAGGAGATATTAAGCGACTAGACATATCAAAGGATTGTTTATAATCGCCTCCTCTAACTTAAAATAAAACAATCTGATGGCAAGAGGCTATTCTGAGCATCACCATTTTCTTGTCTACTAATAAGGAAGATGAGGACGAGAACCTTTCAGATGCTTCCTCTATCGGCACTCACTTGACTCAATCTAAGCTCCCTCCTAAGTGAGTTCCCTCATTTGCCTTCAGTGGGTGGAGATTCAGCCACCTCTTCAAATGAAAGAACATGAGCCCACATTTACTTAGTCCTTTCCGAAGATCGGACTGAAGTGGTAAAAAGAAGACTTCTCTCTAAGAAAAGGAATTAAGAGAACACTAAGTTATTTAAAAATAAAAAATAAAAAAATCTTGAATAGCTCGAATATCCATGAAGAATTTGTTTATTTTTATAAATTTGCACCCCTGTTAAACGGGTCTGATACAATTTCTTTTATCTTTTATACAAAGGGTGTGGTCTCCTGAACCCAAAAAAGTTATATAATGGACAACTTTTATATATATAAATATATAAACAACCCTGCACACGAATGGACAACTTGGTAGAGGACTAAAAACTTGGCTAATGATTGTTCTTTTTTTCAATTTTCTTTTGAAGTTTTGCTGAACAGTGAAAACTAAACAATAAATATAATTTCCGACTCTTCTATAAAGATTTCACCGACTGTAAGAAAATAGCTCATATAATTTTTCCATTAGGCCATAGTCGGCTTACGGTATGGCCTGGTAGCAGAAATTTGACTCAGATTATTCAATTTGCAGGTCACAAATGAATATAGCATAAATTCAAGTATCACTTTCAGTTAACAAATCTCGCATGGCTTCATGAATACTAAATCTTAAGGTCTATAAAGATCAAGTCTCTTTTTACATTCCTCCGGCAGGTAATCATGAATATTTTTAAAAACTTTTAAAGCTTGCTCTGTATTTTTCATGGTGTACAGCGTAATAAAGTTTTCTTGGGAATACCTTACATTACCATACTGTCGTCATTCTTGAATTTTAATGCTCTTACTATCCATGAATTTACTTAAGATAAACTTCAGTGTCCAGAATTGAGCAAATAAATGCCGATTAGAAAAACAGACCAAAATTTTTCCCGTACAGTCATTCGATTCTTAAACTTCAGGATTCGTCAAAATTTCAATTTACTTAAACAAACTTCAGTAGGCGAAGAATTTGTGCAAATAATAATCGATTCCAAACTGGCAACGCGCCAAGCAAAAATCGCATAGAACACATAAATTATTTTTTGCGATAACATTATAAATCCAAAGCATGATATAAAAGCCTTAGAATCATAGGAATTTTTTAGCAAATATGGGAAATGCACCTGTTGAAGATCTCGAAATGCTTCGCTGCAGGGAATTCTAGCTCAAGAAAATCAAATCAGCTATCAAACGCAAAACGCACACCTAGGAGAGCCTTCAAAGGGGTTAAAGATATATTTATATCAGAAAAAGAAAGTGAAGAGGCAGGGCGAACCAAGAAATTCAACGCCAACTCAGCGCCAAGTAGTTTTCCTGTGAACGAATTGCTTGCTAAGCTTCTGTGTGTATGCCACGTGTTTTCCGCTTTTCCATTTTTGGACAGTAGCAAAGGATGCTTCATGAAACGCACTCCATAAACATTCATGTAATCCATTGGCAGGGAGCCGGCAGGGTTCGAACAGGGTTGGCAGTAAAGCAACCGGCCACGATCGCCATATGTCAAGGGGCTGTGTGTCCAGTGGAAGCAGACAAGTGGGGACCCGCAGATCTATTTACTGTCATTTTCCTACGGCAGAGAGCAAAATGCTCGAATCATTCCTAGAGTTCATGCGGAGTAGCGAAGTCGAAATTTACAATTGTCACATCCTCACGAAGCGTAACCAAATTTTCTGCTCAACCGCCACAATTAATCTACGTTCGTTCATCCATTTCTAAGAGCTAATTGCCAGTAAAACATATGTCCGTTCAAACCGTGAGCAGCATTTTGCAGAAAAATGGCGTAGCGTTTCGAAGTTTCATCAACCGTGAACTCGGTGAACAGGGTTCTACTGGCCGTGCGCAATCAGTTTGTAGTGGATGCAGAAGGCCGCGGGCAGGTAAAGACAAAATGAAGCGGGACCCTCGGAGGGAAGAAGCAGATAAAAGTGGGCACACATCAATTTGATTTATGTGGTTCAATGGGCAAGTTGGTAGTTTTTTAAACTAGAGGAAAATTTTGTTGGAGAGTTTTTTTTAGGTTAAATTTTAATTATTTGAAGATAATCTAAATTTACGATTTTTGTAAAAGTCAATAACGATTGAGAGTCTTCTTTTGAGGTTCATTTATTTTCAAATTCAATGAAAGATAAGAGATGGATACTCCCCCTAGGGTTAGTGCAAGCTTAATTTCAATGAGGCATCCACTCTCATGTCTCTAATTGGACATATATTAAATTAATTATTTATTAAATTATTCCAATAAAATATAATATCAAAAGAGATGACTTATTATTTAATTAATTTAATAATAAAGTGATTTAAGTGACTTAAAAATAAAATAATAGAAGTCATTTGAGGAATAAAATAATATTTTTTTAGAAACTTCTTAAAAAGGCATTGAGAAATCTATTTAAGAAGTTGTTGGCTAAACATTTGGGGACACTTGATTTTGATTACATTTCTCATTATTTGTGTGATAAGGAGTTGAAGTTGCATGCTTAGCTCGCTCGAGGGTTTGAAGACTCTAGAGTACCAAATTCTGTTGTGAAAGATCAACCCTAGCTGGAGTTGTTGAGAAAGCCATCCAAGGTTTCTACATTGTACTTCATTGGCGGTTGTACAAGGGTTTTCATATTCTTTGCAATAGTTGTATTATTACAGGGATTGAGTTGTGCAATCGCTGAGGTATTATTACACTGATGCAATTGTTGGTTTATAATTGCATTTTCTGAGAGTTATTATGAATGTGGCAGTTGATGTATTGTTGCATTCATTGGGAAAGAAGACTATTTCATATTTAATCGATATTTGCCAAATTTAATGGCCTTGGTCAAATTTGGTATTTCTAAAGGTGTGATTTCTTGAAGAATATTTCAGTTATTGGTAAGTTTGATTATGTGGAAAGACATTTCAGTTTGGTCATATTGATTCTCTTCTATTTTGGATGAGTTCGATTGTATATTGAAGCCACTAGAGACAAAGGCCCTTGCACAAAAGACAAAATCCTATCAAGTTATATTCATAGAAGAAAGTCCTCAACTAAAAGCATAGAAGTCAATTTTATTATCGCCTAAAAGATGACACTTCCAAATATTTGCAGATAAGACAAACTCAGGAGCTCTTTATTTGGCGTCAACTTATATCATAAAGGATTCATATTTTGGAGATCACGAGAGTTAAATATTAAAAGGTTCAATGGTAGAAAGGACAAATTCTAAAAGGATAAAAACCCGATAGACAAGTAGGGAGCTCTCCAAGCCAAATCGTGGAGTGTTCGAATTAAGACAAATAATAAAATACAAAGCAATTAGATATTAAGGAGATCAATGATATTGTGGGAAAAGACAAGAAAGATCAAACAAAGAAGACGTTTATCCTCATACTAACGGAAGAAGATGATAAAGTCTATTGAATATTATTTGACAATATAAGGTGGTGCTAGATCAAAAGTTGTGGTATATTGAAGTTCGAAGTCGTAGCTTTGAAGTATTCTGATTTGTGTGAAGACTTCATCAAGTTGGGAAGAAACGACATCACAGTAAGCCAATAGAACATGGTTGAAGGTGCTCCCAGTTGTTGCAAGTCACCAGATAAATACTTGCACTTGCATCTTGGGGTCAACCAACAATCAACGAGGAGGACAATTTTATTCATGTGACATCATAAAGGCATTGATTTCATGGGAGAAGTGGATCGCTCCATCCCTAGACCCTAGCCATTGGTTTTAGGTGGTATTTGGTGGAGGTTCGAGTGGGTTGCAATCTGTTTATTGAAGATTCCCATGGCTTCCAGAGATGTCATTATAAAGGCAGCTATTCATGCTTGAGAAGATATATATTTGCTGCTATAATCTTCAAGTTTTGTGTCATCACTAGCAGATCATTCTAGCTACCTGTATCAGGTTCATTTCATTGTATTCTCATGTTATATGCTTTGTAATCAAACTGTAGCAAATTGTAGCCATTAAGGACTTGCATAATCTTGTCATGATAGGGATTGGTAGTGGGAAAACCAGTCATTGTAATATGCTTGTTGAGCATGATAATTAGAGTTTGCAATCAGTCCATTTTATAACAGCATTGAATAAGAAGATTGAAGTTGAGTCTTGCATACCAACTGTTTGTAAAAATGGTCCATGGTTGTAGGTGTGCATTTCGCATAATTAGGCCATTTATATGCATTTGAATAACATAAAATACTTGCATTTCATCTTTGTTACTTTGTTAGACATCGTAGCAATCATTATCAAGCATTTCAAACATCTTTGTATCAATCAAAGTCAAAGCACATCAAACTGAAAACTCAAAACAACAAGTTCAAACTTCGTAAGACAATTGTTTGATGAAATGTCCAAGGCATAAAAAGGTGAAACAAGGTCATATTTTTCCAAGTACATTACATCCATGGACAATCTTGGTATCAATGGACAGTCCCCCTAGTGTTGGTGCAAGCTTAATTTCAATTCAAGGCATCCATGAACAATCTTGGTATCTTTGGGGTAGGGTGCATATTGAGAGATTTTAATTGGTGATGCTTCAAAAGAAATCGGTTATGGAACAAATAACAAAGCAAAGTCCCAAGCACTCCTTTTAGGCCTACAAACATGTTTTCAATTAAAATATATAAAAAAAAAGTGTAGATAGAAGGATATTCCATGATCATCATTAATGCCATTTGAAATTAAGGGGCCTAAAATTGAAAGATTAATAAAATTTTAAGTTAAATTTAACTCTTAATTAACAAATTGGATGCATGAACACCATCAAACATGTGTATAGGGAGGTGAACTATCATGTTGACTCCTTGGCCAATTTTGGCATAGATTATGATACATAATATATTATGGGAGATAGCTCAAAGTGATGGATGTGTCTATTAGAATTGTGAAAGTTACAGGCAAGAAGCAATATCAAACAACAAACAAGAACACCTTTCATGCACGAGTTGTAAACAATGATTTGATATTTTTTCAACAAGAAAAAGTTACAAGAGATGCCAAAAGCTTTCACTGAAATTTTGGAGAGCCCTGAAGAGGGATAATACAATGAAAGAGAGTGCTTATAAGAGAAAAAACTAAATGAGAAATGGATTAGATCATGACAAGCATCAACATCATGATGTAACATAATGGTCTAATAATAGTTCAATCTTTAATAAAAGAAAAAAAACACTCCTAAGTTTAGCTTAAGTACATAAAGTGAAATTAGTCTAATAATCAATTAAAAATTAATTAATTATCAGCTATTGAATGATTACTCTAACACTCCCCCTTAAGTGTAACTTAGGAAGTAGCTAAAAACTCTAGAAAACCAGTGTATAAAAAATAAAGAATGCATGAATGGGTCATGGAAAACAAGACTTGATGAGGTACCCATGTACAAACAATCTAATCTATCATAAATAGAGAAAAGGAGAAAACCTCATGGGAAAAATCCTCTACAAAAGAGAAAAAGCCTAATCAGTGAGTAAGAAGCCTCTAAAACAATGTCCCAAAAAGAATAGGAACATGAAGAGCATCGCTAAAGAACAAAGAAGTTGTAGAAAATTGTAGTATGATAATTGCTATAGTGTTGAAATGAAGAATCTCCTCTGAAATATATGATGATTAGGATCAAGAAGACAAGAATCTACGTCAATGCCCCAATGACACTACTAGAACAATGATCAAATGGAAAATAAAGATAAACATCTAGTAATAGAAGATACAAAATGGTACATGAATCTATATGAGTGGCCCCAACAACACTACTCAACCATGTAAGATGCAAGTTGAAAATACAGGTAGCAATAGTATGAAGAACATCAATCAAGTCAAAATAGAAGGTTACCTCCACAAAATAGAAATGCAAGAGTTTCCATATGATAAATGTTTCATCTCACCAAAATGCATGGGTAACTAATCATCGCATCTGCCTAGTACATAGGAATAAAAATTAGATACATAAATCACTCCAAATTGAAATCAAGGAAACATTAGCACCAATAGTAGAAACTCCCAAAAATGTGGATAAGGAAAGAGCCATGATAGGTCCACTGAATTTTTGTGTCACCTAGAAGTGCGTGAAGGAGAACCAAGAACATCTAAACGATCACAAGAAAGTGCATGCAAATGAAAAAGGGTGTGCAAACAAGGCACACATGCATGAGGAAAATCACTAGGCTTTGATGTTTTCATGGAAGAAACACTCACTTGAAAAAGGTGTGATGGAAAAACAAAGGCACTACATAACCCCCCATGGAACTCTATATCATAGTACAAGTATAAAAGGAACAACAAGATGTGCAAAATCCCCCAAAAAATATGTAAAACAATGGCACTTTATCTCAATGTGTCTACCAAAAAAAGTGCTTACAAACATGTCTACAATACCTAAATAGGACACAATGTTGGAAATACATGTAGATCAACTAAAAACAAGTCATCCCATGCAAACATAAATTTTTTAGGAGCTAAAACATCAAAGTAATTCACTAGAATGTGAACAAAAAAATTGAATAAAATTTACTTTGAGAAAAAATGAAAAATATGCATGAATAGTTGTGAAGATCTTTGAAAGACCTTTCCAACACCGCAAGAATCACAAAAAATAGAGAATTTGGTCAAAATTTGTGAGCTCGGGAGTGAAAATAGCACATCTAACTTTGACAAGATGTAGAATACACCAACAACAAAAAATGGTGTTGAGATCCACACCATTGGAAAGTACACGAAACTAGCTTTCCAATGATATCTCGTTCACTGTAATGGGGGCTTGGAGGGGGGTCCTTAGGGCTTTTGTATTGCTAACATTGAACTAGTAGAATATTTTGAGGAATATTCTCTATGCCTAAAAAATTTGTCGGCTGATAAAAAAAATGTGTCAATGTATTCTCTACAGATTCTCAAAATATTTTAAAAAAATCCTTTCACTGTAAAATTCCCAACGTCACTGAAAACAATTATCAAAGCCGAAAAAGTAAGAAAGGTGGTAGAGAAGTTTTCAGAATTCATTGCCATTGGCAAGGTTTGAAAGATTTGTCATGCGTTGAAAGAAAGGGTTGTTGGGGGGCGCCACTTCACTGACCACTCCTCTAAGTAGTGTTGGTGTAACAACTAACACCTTTGGAGTGCAAGTTGGTACGTACAACTATGCACACTACACAATGAGTGCTCTTCAAATTATGAGGGGAAGCTCCCTCGTTGTGTAGACAAAATGCTTGAAAAGTAAACTAAACTAATTCCTATCTTTTTGTCTCAACTGAAAGAGGCACAAGGTTTGCGAGAAACTTCAAACGTTGCAGCCAAGGATTTTCTAGTTTCATAAATCTTAACTACAACTCAAAACTAATTAAATTATACTATCCAATCCCCTCAAGAAATCGGAGCATGAGGAAACAAAGTGGGAATGAGCTTACACGATAAACCGGGTACAAATTCATAATGTGAAGGCAAGGTGGGAACAACTATTTGCTCAATCTGAATAGGCTTATTAGAAATGCAACACAAAGGATAGCCATCTAGGATAGTAAATTATAGAGACGAAACATGCATACAATTTATGATCGAACTAGCCACTATATCTAACTAAGATAAGCATTCACCATAATAACTGCATGAAACCCGAGTGGCATAAAAATTCATCATCATAATAAACACTTGTGAACATATACAAAATAAGCAATATTACAGGTAAGGTGGGCACAACATATATTACTCTCTCATGCAAAAGTTATTTACAAATGAGCTAAAGCTCTTATTTATAGACATTGAAAGGTGTAGGGAACCCTAAAATCAAATTGATTCAACTACAATCTTGCAATGCATGCAAGATTTATTGCTAAACCCTAATAAAGCAAACTATACAGTTAACTGGAAAGCTACCATTAGTTAACCGGTAAATTTAATCTAAATGGACATGTACAAGCATGCACATCCTTATTGAAAGCAAATTAACTGGAACACTACCATCAGTTAACGAAAACCCTAAAAGAAACTCCAAGTGAACATAGATAATCCCAAAATAGACATGCATGAGACGTGAGACAAAGAGTTAACTCGGAAAGAAGCGTTGATTTAATCGCTATGTCTAATGTTTATCCCGAGAGGTGGGAACTGTCTATTGGCTCCTAATCTTGAGCAACTAGTTCTCCACTAGGTTGTTGGGATCGCGGTCACCGATACTATGCCAAAGTATACTATGCGTATGGCCAAAGATGTCTTCACCAACTATGATCCACACCGGTTCACCTCTCGCTCTTGGTTACTTCATCAAACAAAGTTGATTCATCTTACAAACTAACTGCTTCCCACCGTACCATGAATGAGCGGTTCTAGAGCTCGACTAGATCGCCAACAAGCTCAACATACGCACCCCATCGCATGTACAGACACAAGATTTCTCATGTACTAGAGTGCACTAGTGATGTGCTCTCTACTCTCAACCAACTCTGATGCCATTGTCTCCTCTATCTTCACCTTAAAAACCAACAGTGTCTTCCAAGTGTATATAGCCTCTTTATCTTTTGCATTTGTGACTGATTCATATGCCACACTCAGGTGAGCAATCATAATCACATCTTGGGGTCTACCAATCACTATGTCTCACTCCTCATCTTGGAGATGTAGATGGAGTTTGCGTGCATTGTACCACAACTGATATAACTCTACAAGCACAAAGCAGCTTCTAGTAATGAACTCCTCCTCCCAATCCTCTAAACGCTTGTCATATGTAACCAGATGATTAAGCTGACCTTGTTCTGCTAGTGGCTCTAGCATCGACAGGAGTGTAGTGGTGACATCTAACCTGTGTACAAGGCTAGAAATGTATTGACGAAGCTGCTTGATTTCAGCCTTAAGGGTTGCCTTGTCTTCTTTATCTTTAATTATTTTATACCTTGCGTTGTCTATTGCAAATTGTAGGAGATCAACCTATGTCTAGCAGGTGCTTCAACTAAGGTTGATTGTGATCAACTCAAAGTCTTGAAATTCGATCCCATCCAAACTCTTTCCCTCTGGAGATATGGTAGTCTCAATGACAATCTCCATATCAACATTCCTCTACACATGGACCTATTTCTTGATCCTCTTGTCTGGTGCATCCTGGTAGGCATGATCGAAATCTGAATGATCAAGGACGTAGGATGGCTACCTTCTCTTCCTTCCTAGTTGAGCCTCAATCCAAGATTGGTCTCAACTAATCCCACTTGAAGGATATGTGCTAGCTATGAGAGGCTCTGACAAGAGTGGATGTGTAGAGGTGCTACTGCGAGGCAGTGAGTCCAAGTCCAATTTAATGTGAATCAGAACTAGAGACTGCTCTGGTGTCGATGATAGTATGTGAGGTTGAACCTCAGGCTCTAGAAAACTATGAACTAGCCTCTGAACTGGCTCTCTGACAAGCTTCGTGTGTGTCTCAGTAGCGAGTGCCTTACCTTTTGAGTTGTTAGGTGCTTGAATCTTCTTAGGAGGGTCACTCCTTTTCTTATTTTTAGGTTTAGACAAGGAAGGTAGTGAGGCATCCATCGGTGGTGGATCTGTTCTAGGTACGACTACCCTCCTAGTCTTCTTGTTGTTGAGGTAAAGTATACTATTTTGGATAACTCTACTAGACTTCTCCTTTACTGATGTGTACTCCTTGGCGTACCAATCAAATTTTGATAGTGGTTGTGTATCAAGCTGCTCTTTGAAAAACTAAGGAAGTGTATCTCCCTCATCCTTTGATAAACCTCCCACATCTTTTGCCAAGAAAATAGAAATCTGCGAGAGAGAAAAGCGGCCATAGCTGCATTTGCACACCTCAAATTCATCATTGTAGTTCACCAAAAAATACTCCATTGTAGGCTTATGGTATGAGCGACCATCGAGGTGTGTTGAATAATGACCCTAGGGATCATAGGTGCGTGCATCAACAAGGTACTTGAGACGAAAATTCTCTAACTCTTGTCCTGCAGCTTTAGCATCAACTGTCATCACCAATAGATTCTAAACTGCATGGGAAAGTTGGCAATCTGTTTATGTTTGTAGCGCAAATGACGATGAACATCATGTAATTGCCTCAAGAACTCTATGAAGATTGTCCTATCTGAAGGATAGCATGAAAGCATGGTTGGATTTCCTGTAAATCTATATACGTGGATGTAGGTGTATGTAGGGAACTAAATGAACCAGTCCCTCCAATCAACCATCACTGCTCTAGCAACAACTGAGATACGAACATGCAACTCTCGGTCCAAGTTTCTCACTGCGTATGTCAAGAAAGCCTCATGAACACACTTGAAGTGGCATTCAACCTTAGTGAACTCAAGCTGGTCTTAGTAGTGGTAGACTTTCTGAACAACACTGAGTATGCCCACCGTGTTCAACCCTCTAAACTGACCCTGGTAAGCGATCAAGTATACGAGGTAAGAACACATGTGAAACTCATGGGCAACTAGAAAACCGATGATCTGCTCGTGGAGAATGTCACTTATGAAGGATGCCCAATCATAATTCTCTTGCCTAGAGATGACCCGACCAATGATGTAATACATCTAGGGTTGGAATATGTTTGCATTTGCATGACCTGAGACACGATTTAGGAGTGTAATTAGAATCTTGTACTCATCCTTGTATTCACCACAACCCACATTGTTTGGCAATTTGTTCTTTTGCTTCAACCATCGCTCTACCATCTTACTCTAACACTTGTCCATATCAACGTTAAATGCTCACTCACACTACTCCATATAAATGACCAAACTGTTCGGGTGCTGAGGAATACCAAAACATTTTTCAACATCTAGGGGTTTGAGACTGCATATAACTCGTCCATCTACTGACACTATCTCGCAAGTAGTAGAGTTGTAATGCTTAACACAAGACATTATGAAATCTACGCAATGAACTGAGATAGGAATGGAAGCAGCCTCAAGTAACCCAGACTACTAAATGTTTTGAAGTATCGAGTCTCTAATCTTGATTGGATCTAAGATTGCTTCTGAAAGCACCTTATGTAGATTTGTATCAATTGACCCGATGAAGTCATGAGTCAAGATTGACTTGGTCTTAAATTCGAGCTGAGTGTATTGCATTTTGAAAAACTCGCTTGTTGACTGTGAACACAGCTATATTCTGACAAGTTTTTTGGAAAGCTAAAAATAACCTACTAAGGCTAAAAATAGCCTATCAAAGAGCAATTTTCACAGAAAAATATGAGATATGGGTTTTGTCCAGAAAAATATTCTAAGACCACCCAGAATGTCAAAAATGTGAAAATCTGACTTCTACTCGACCATGCAAGGAATTTTCAGCTAAGAAAATTAGAGCTTTGAGAACTAATGCTCTAGAGTAAATTTTCTTGAAAAATTCTAGCACATGGGTTTTATTGAGGAAGCTATGTTGAATCGATCCAGAAGATTTGTTTTGCCAAAATTTTCCTATTTCTCGAACATACGAATGAATTTAAGATGAGAATTTGGAAGAATTTAAGAAGAAGAAAGACGTTTTTTATGCTATCTTGTGTCAAAATCGCCACCTGTTCTTCAAATTCGCTGATAAATCTAGACTTACACCTACAAATGGAATGTTTTGATGCCTTTACCACTGATTGTTGATGAAATTTTCCCAACTTTGGAAAGAAATTCGCTTTACTGAAGTTGGATGAATGAATTAATGATGGATGCCATGAATAAATAGAACAAAATCGCACCATAAAGGACGATTGCAAGATTTTAAAACCCTAACTAAAAAAGAATGTTTCTAATTGGACCCCCTCTAGTTGAACTGAGACTGACTCGGAGTCTGGATTACAAAATAATAATAAAAATATTCATCTTGCTTTTACATGTGAATTTGAGTTTCATCATTAAAAAGGCGTCAGTAATAAATTATTGAAGAAAATTTCCATTTAATGCCTTAACATGCAAAATAAATATTAAATATTATTTTAATCAGTTAGCAAAAAAAAAACACAACATTTGGATGCACTTGACAAACTTCACTGATTCTGAAAAGTCTTTATTTGACTCTCCGGGAGTCCATTTGCACAAGTTATGAGATTTTTTCTAACTTCCTACTTTATAGTTGACTGCAAAGTTACAGTCGCCCATGTTCAGCTCTAATTTTTGAGTGACTAAGTGATGCTATGACCAAGTTGAGATATCCACTGTGAAGCTTGCAAAGCAAGGATGAAATGTCTGTTGGGAGCTGCAATTGCTAAAATCAACGTTTGACACCCCAAAAAATTAGGCGCCTTTGATTAAATTGATGCAAGGTCACCAGATAGCCATTTCTCCATTCTGCCATTTGCACGCTTCAAATTGTTGCTGCCAACAAATGATGAACCCTGCTAACTTGATGATAGGCTCATTATGTGACTAGAAGTATTTTGCATCCAATGACTATATGTAAGGCACCTGAAACTGCATTAAGGACCCCAAAAGCAAGGGCACCCCTAGCCTGTGAAGGCTCAAACACCATTTTATCAAAAATGTAACTTTCATCCAAATACCCTACTTTGACCCCTGATACTGGGAGTTGGAGTGCTCTGATTTGTGCACTGTCTATCTCTCTGCGTAGCTATATCAACTTGCAAGAGATGTCTCTCGAGGCGACGAAGCGAGAAAACTGCTTCTAAGACCTCAAAGAGAAGGGCGCCTTTTCCAAGAGGAAATGTATTCCCTATACTTAGCCATTTTCTGGATGTTTGATCTCTTCAGCATCCTACACTGACCTCTCATGTACAAGTGTTTGAAAAATCCCAGAAGTTGATGGCTAGGCTCGTTAGATAGTTGGAGTAATTTTGCAGAAGTCTCGTGAAGACTGCAAAAGCTAAAAACCCCATTTGGCAGGCCTAAAGGCTGGGCGTCCTTGGCCTATAGAGGTATAGGTGTGTATCACTACATTTCTCCACCCTCTTATTTACGTGTCTGGTAGACTCTTTGCGACAATCACTCAGAATATTGGATTGACTCTCAAATTGGTGCATTGCAAAGCTAGACTGGATTAGAAAATATCTTAGGAAGACAACATCTGCAAATTTAATCATCTGAGGGGTCAAATTCAAGGGCGCCCCTGGGCTACAAGGGCGCAAAAAATCTAATTTGATAGTCCTTTGTGACTTACAGCCTCCTCGTACCTTCCGCTTCTGACGTCAATTGTTGAAGTTTTGCACTTCAGATGACCTCGCTTGATAGCTCATCAGAAAGCCAAACTAATTCTAAAGAGATTGAATGTATTTGCAAGCGCATGCAACAAGATCTAAGCCTTTAAAAAGAAGGGTTCCCTTGGGCTATAGGGGCACAGACCTGCTTTCTGCTTGAAATCTTCATCTGTTTCATCCTCCGTAAACACTATTCTAGCCACGAATTTGACCTTGTAAGAGTATAATTATGTTGTGAAACGCTTCTCCATCATCACATCTCCTGCTTTGAGTCCTAGGTTCAGGTTTTGACCTCCAAGTACTGACCAATTGCTATTGATAACTAACATGACACTGACCAAAGTCCATACTTGACTTTCCCAAAAAATGTATTTTGACATCATTCAACAAGGTTTAGACTCTTTTAAGAAAAATTCCTTAATGGAGCAAAAAAATTGGTTTTGGGTACAACAAGCAACGCTGCCAGTGGGTCACCCGGATAGTGGTGCTATATATATAGCATTGGGTGTTATGTATAATTATTGGCACTATATATAGTGTGATTTTTTATTTTTTGAATCCATCATACGTACGGCCTACAAGGGTCGTACGACCCTTGTATAAAAAAATCCCTAAGAAGCTCTCATCAATGAAATAAGGAAAATTTATAATCAAAATTCATTTGTTTGGCCTCCTAAATGCAATGATGAGATCCATTTTTCTCTAGCATGCACTAAAAAATGTCCAATTCTAAAACCTACAAAAAAATATGAAGATTCCATATTTGATACCCCTGTAACCCTGGTTGAAGAAAACCCTCAAAATTTGAGAAGGGGTTTGTTGAATCCAAGTTTTGATACCATGTTAGAATTATGAAAATACAAAATTATTTTCTATTTCCTCAACAAGAAAAATTTACAAGAGATGCCAAGAGCTTTATATAAACTTTTGGAGAGCCCTAAAGAGGGATAATACAATGCAGGAGAGTGCTTATAAAAGAAAACCCTAAATGAGAAAGACATTAGATCATCACAAGTGTTGACATCACATGTGATGTGACATAGTGATCTAATAATAGCTCAATATTCTTGAAAATGGAGGTAATTATGTAGATTAATACATTGTAAACCTATGTGACTATAGATTTAATTAAGTACTCTTTGTTATAGATT